>NQWY01000344.1:0-11563 GCA_019425655.1 Rhizophagus prolifer
CATTTTTCAATAATTGTCATCGAATCCATGAACTTCAATATTCATCCAATATCCATTTTCCCTGGGTATATATGCTGTTTTTATTATAGTATACACTTCTCCCTCAACTATCACTCCACTAATTTCTTCTATGTTTGGATTACTGAGAAAATATTCTACCCATCATTTTACTATATGTAATAACTCTGGTCTTATTTCTACATCTTTCAAATTTTTGCTCACAAATCTTAAAGTTTCTCCTTCTTCATTCTTTCGTATCATTATAAGTTCCACTTGTTCCATACTCATTTTAATAATTTTCTTATTTCCTGATAAACAGCTTTCCAACTTTTATTGTCGTTTCTAATTTCAACCTTTTTATACTTTTTATTCCCATCATAAATTGTCTGATAAGCTTTAAACATCTTTACCATATCCATATACTCTTTCTTTTCCAAAGTTTTATAAGATGTTTTATGTCCCTCTCCACATTTCTTTGTTTCTCTTCTAATATAATTATTCCAACATTCTTTATTTTCTAAAAATATGACTATCGCATTATTTATTATTTCTTTGTACTTGAACATTTCTTCTTCCATTATATGGTTTCCATTCGGTGTTATTAGTCCTCTATCAAAGCTTTTAGTTTTCTGATAAAAATATTCACAATATGGCGATTTGTCCAAGATAATTATATCTTCATCTTCAAAAGTAACAATTCTTCTATTTATTTCTTCAACTACTTGTTTTCTAAATAACCATTCATATTCTTTTGTTGGTTCTTTAAATCTTTCATCATCTTGCCTTCTCCTTTTGAATGTATTGAATCTTATTTTCTTTCCTTGACTTTTGAATTCTTCAATTACTTTTTCTACTACGGTAGATTTTCCTACGCCATCTACTCCATCAACGATTATTATCTGAGGTTTACTTTTTCTTCTTAATCTTCGTAGGATTTCTTGTTCGCTTTTGTCATCTAAGTTCAACAGTATTGCTTCTTTATCATCATAGCGCTTTACGTTTTCCCATTTTCTATTCTTCGCATGTTTATCGAGGTACCATTTCATTCCTATTCTTACATATTTTCTTTTAGTAGCTTTTGGTTGTAAAGCTCTGACTTCTCTTTCCAATTCATTCTCACTTTCAAATCTCATTCTTGATAATGCATCTGCGTTTTTATTCTCTTTTCCGCTTCTATGTAACATTTCAAAATCATACTGTTGTAATTCCATTACCCATCTCGCTCTCCTTCCTTTTGGAACTTTTGCATTCATTAGTCCTTTTAATGCTGCATGATCAGTTATTATCTTAAACCTTCTTCCTATTAGAAACTTATGGAATTCTTGCACCGCCCATATAACTGCTAAGCATTCTAGTTCAGTTATTGGATAATTCTTTTCTGCTGATCTTAAACTTCTACTTGCAAATGCTATTACTCCTTCTTTTCCATTTTCATCTTCTTGTCCTAATACTGCTCCTAGTCCTTCTCCTGAAGCATCAGTCATCAATAAAAATTCTTTTTCAAAATCAGGATATACTAATACTGGATATTCTGTTAACTTCTTTTTAAGCTCTTCGAACGCTTTCTGTTGTTCCTCTCCCCATTCAAACTTTATATCTTTCTTACCATACGGTTCCGAAATTAAACAACCCCTGAAAATAAGCAACCCTGGCCCGCATTAAGCCGATTTTGGCCAGAATTATGAGGACTTTGGCCAGAATTAAGTACAAAAAATGGTTGCGTAATTTCGGAACCGTACGGTAACTAAGTTCGAGATTGGTCTTACTATCTTTGAGAAATCTTTTACGAACTTTCTATAATACGAACATAGTCCTAAAAATGATCTCACTTCTTTTACATTTCTTGGTTCTTTCATGTCTCTAACTTTATCAACTTTCTTCTCTTCTGGTTTTAGTCCATCTTTTCCGACCATGTGACCTAAGAATTCTATATTCCTTTCTCCGAACTTGCATTTCTTTAACTTTAATATCGAATTTGCTTGTCTCAGTTTCTGTAATACTTTTTCTAAGTGTTCTATATGTTCTTCGAAACTTCTTGAATATATCATTATATCATCCATGTATACTACTACAAATTCTCCTATATATTCACTTAATACATTATCCATTAGTCTTTGAAATGTTCCTGGTGTGTTCTTTAATCTATATGGCATAACATTATATTCGTATAATCCTTTTGAGCATATAAATGCCATTTTTTCTTTATCTTCTTCCGCCATTTCTATTTGATGAAATCCTGCTGCTAAATCCAAACTAGTAAACCATCTGGCCGTTCTATATCTTTCTAATAATTCATCCATTCTTGGTAACGGATATGCATCCGTTATTGTTACTGCATTCAACCTTCTATAATCAACGCAAAATCTATAGTTTCCACTTTTCTTTCCTACTAAGGTAACTGGTGATATCCACGGACTTTTTGATGGTCTTATTCTTCCTAACTCTAGCATATGTTCTACTTCATTCTTAATAAACTTTCCTTTTTCTTCTGTTTCTTTATATCTTCTCTGCCTTATCGGTTCTTGTTTATCTTTAATCACAATTTCATGTTTTACATAATTTATCCTATTCTCTTTTTCTTCATCATATTCAAATATATCCTTATACTTATTAACAATTTTCTCTATGATTTCTTTTCTTTCATCATTAATTTTACCAACTTTCAGCTTTTCCTTAATCTTTTCTTTCTCGTTCTTGAGAGTCTGCCTCTTTATAGTCTCTCTTCTCTGGGAGCCAAGACTTACACTTTTAACTCTTGTTCATTTTCACTCTCATCGGTATAATATTCTTCAGAAGATTCTACGTACAGATTCTCTTCTTCATATAATTCTTAATCATCTTCACTTTCATATTCATCCTTGTTTTCTAGTTCATCTTCTTCTTCAGAACTTTCTTCTAATTCTTCTTTCTCATCATTCTTTCTATAACTAATCAGAACTTCATATTCTTCACCTTCTATTTCTATAGTTAAAATACCGTTCTTTAGGTCTATTATTCCATGTTTCAATAAGTCTGTTCCTAATATTAGATCTTTTTGTTCTGAATCGATTACTTGGAATTCCATAGGTATCAACAATCCTTTATCCAATTCAACTTCTATTTCTACAGATCCTAACGATGCTATCTTTTTCCCATTTGCAATCTTAAATATTACTTTGCTCTTATTCTTGATAGGTATCTCTAATTCTTTTGCTAGTCCTTTAGATATTACTGATGGTCCCGCTCCTGTATCTACTAATGCTCTTATCATCTTTTCTTCTATCATTACATCACACCTTGTAGCTTGAGTTTTCTCACCATTTATTTCGTTTATTTCCCCCGAGTGTAGTCAATAATTTAATTCCTTTTTAAGTTTCCTTTGTACAAATGGCTTTTCTTGTAAATACTGTCTCATTGGTATTGTTATGTTGGCATTCATTACTCTTTCTACTTCATCAATTTCAAGCCTATCATATCTTCTTTTAACCTTTTGATTAGGACATTCATTTGAAAAGTGACCTTTTTGCTGACAATTTCCACATACATTATTTATTCTTCTGGTGTTCTGTCCTTTTTCCCTTTGTTCAGGGGTAAAACCCCTCCTTCTTTTCTCAGTCGTTACAATATCATTTACGATTTGTGGTTCTCTTTGAAAATCTTGTGCTTTTCTGAACTGCTCATTCCAACGTGCATTTGTTCTTCTATTCCTATCCTCATTCATCACTTTGTCTTTGGTTCTAACATTTGATCTAGTTTGTACTGGATAATAGTCATCTTCATACTCGTCATATTTATCTTTATCTCTATATTCTTCCGTATAATAATTATCATAGTACTCTTCGTTTTCATAATCTTCCTCGTATTCATATTCATTTCTATATTCATCTGTATATGGTTCAATCACATTTATTCTTCTATCGAGATTCCTACTGTTTGGACAGTTTGGTCTAATGTGCCCTTCTTCTCGACAGCCATAGCATACTAATCTTCTCGGTTTATTCTGATCTCTATTAAGATAGTTTTCATTCTTACTTCTATTAAACCTTTGATTATTTCTGATAGGTCTTCTGTTATACGCTCTATCCAACATATGAGCTTTAAATTTCTTAAACATGGCTAACAGAGTTCATTCCTTTATATTTCTGATTACTTTCTTGTAAAATACTTTCCATACTTTTTCCTTAATTTACTTGTCCCAACACTACATTTCTCACTAACTCATTCTGGGCAAATTCCTCTCTTTTTGCCTCAGTTAATGCGCCTATCAAATCTCCTGGATTTCCTCTTCTAATATGATATGCTAACGCCGGTTTCAATCCCTTTATAAAATAGTCTACTTGATAAATATCATCTAAAGCATACCCCCTTGTAGCTATCCTTAATACTTTTCTAAACCTACTGGCATATTCTTCTACTCCCTCATTTTCTCCTTGTTTAATATTACCTAACTCTATCATCTTCTTTCTTCTATTCTCTTCACTGGTAAACCTCCTTCTAATTCTGTGTTGCAGGTCATTATCATCATCATTATCCTGCCAATTGGTCAAGTTATTCGCATTTGCTATCTTTCTTTCATTATACCAATCTCAAGCTGCTTCTCTCAAACACGTTGCCGCATAATTCGCTTTTTTAGATCCATTGTTTCCTGCTGGTTTTCCTGTTGCATCATAAGCTACGTTCACCTGTCTAATCCATGACTCTACATCTTCATCCTCTTTTCCATAAAACAATGGTGTGGTAATAGTACCACCTAAGTCATCAGTATTTATTCTTCCAATTAATCCTGTTACACTATTCGCTGGTATCTGATCTAAATTTGCTCCTAGATCAATTCCTAGGGCTAAATTAAATGCTCCTCTAAGTGCTGCCTTAACTTGATTCTCTGTTGCCATATTCGTATCTGTAAATAATTCTTCAAGATTGTAATTGCTTAGTTCACTATCTGATTTTTCGCTTTCAAGATTCAAATTTCTATTTAAATCTACTTTTTCATTTGAGTCCAAACCCTCTGTATTTATAACTTTTTCGTTGTTATCCAAATTTTCTCCAAGTCCTAATTCCTCATTTTCCTTTTTACCCTTTCCTATGTTCTCTAGAGTAGTTTCTATCTCCTCATCCGTATCCCAAAGTTTTTCTAATTTTTCTCCTTCTAAGTTATCTTTTTCCTCTTCATCAGATGCTTCGTAGTTTTTATCATTTCCTCTTTTTCCAATGAACTTTTCTAGTTCTTCTCTTACTACAGTTTCCAATTCGTCTTTTATTTCTTTGAACTTTTCAATAAATCCTTCAATTCTTAGTTCCTCTATTCCATATCCATACTTTGCTATTCTTATTACCTCTATTCCAGTTAAATCGATCTTATATGTTTTAATCCATTTTTCTATTACTTTAACCTTTTGATCAAATTCTATTTCCCTAACGTCTCTAATATCTATTTCTTCATCAGTATAAGGGCTTTTTTGCTATATTATCTAATTCTTTCCTGACAACCTCATCATTTTTACTTCTAATTTCTTTGAATTTTTCTATTAATCCTGGCATAACTAGACTATATTCATTATGTCCTAGCTGTATCAATCTTTCTATATCTTCTCTTTCTAGCTCTAATTCATTGGTTTCTGCTATTGCCAACATCTCTTGAACTTTATTTTCCTGATAATTCTCCTCGTTAATTTCATCTATCACCTTATTTAACTCATTCAATATTGCTGAATCATCCTTATCTCCTATTTCTTCGAGCTTATTCCATATCTCATCCACCAACAATTCTTCTTCCTTGAAACCTAATGTCACTAACCTGATAACCGCTTCCTTACCTACCATTCTCCCCTTCTCATTATTTTTTCGTATTATTCTATTAACCACTGATTCCTCATTATCTCGCCACCATTCAATTAGTAGTCTTTGAACTTCCTCATCTCTTTCATTTGCTACCTCTAAGTATTTTTATATAAACCCTCTATATATTATCTGATTTCCTGTAAATCCCAATATTGCGCTTAACCTTTGGATTTCTCCTATGTCTATTTCAATTCCCTGTTCCCTTAATTCTCAGTGAATTCTATCTTCTACATCACTCACTTTTGTTCCTTCACTACTATTTTCACTTCCTATATCACTTATGGTTATTTCTTTTATTTCCTCGTCAAAGGCATGAGTCTTCACAAATTCTTTTATTATCATATCAGTCCATTCTTCATTCCATTGTGGATTCCTAAGAAAACTGTGTTTCTGTTTCTTCGCATAATTTATACTCTTCTGAAACTCTTTTACCTTATCTCTATTTTCTAGCTCAGCTATACTCTCATCTAAATATATTAACCCTTTAAAGAGACCTCTATGTTTAACTAAGTTCATTAGCAACTCACCATCATTTTCATTCTTCACATTTACATGTTCACATATCTATTTCCAGCACTTCTTAAATCACTTCTTAAATCTATTTCTTAACTCTTCTCTGTCCATTACAAAATCAGTTCTGGGGTCTGCATCATTTTTCTTCTCCCTACCATATCCTCCTAATATCTCTCGTTTCATTACCTCTTCATGCTCAAAAGTTACTGTTCCGCTCTTCCAAACTACACATTCTTCTACTATCATTCTTATCACATTTCCTATAGCCTTCATACTAAACTTCGGCTTTTCGGCATAACTCATAGACCAAATCATCTTTCTTATTACTTTTTCTTCCTCTTCCGGTGTTAGCTGTATTCCGTCCCCTGTTAATTCCTCAAAGGCAAATACTGTCATCCAATTATACCCTTTTCGTTCCAATCCTTCAATTACTTTATCTAAGACACTCCAAAATTTCCTAAAGTTCTCTGGTATCTCTACCTCTTTGCCATCGTCATCAAACTGCTTTCCATAACATATTATACATGAAGTATCAACCTGTGAATAATGTTTACTCTTTTCGTCTACGTGTCTATCATTATAATGTTGACGGCTAATTGCCCGCCACCTCTCATAAATATCCATTTTAACAAACTTTATCCTTTATTTTCAAGATTATTCAATTAATTTGGCAGACTATTTCACTGATACTTTTTAATCACTTTTTATACTTTATTTATAACTTTATACTTTATTCAAATAATTCCTTTTACAAATTTATTCTTTTTCATATTCGTCTAATTCTTTATCACACAAACCCTTTGCGTACCTACCAACAATTACCTCCCTAAAGTTAAAATATCCTTTATCAATTCTCTTACTTTCTATGGTAGCCTGTCTTCTTTTCCTATTGAAATTACTGTCACTTTTTACAACTTTATATTTTACACTTTCTCCTATCCTTACATTTTTCAGTACATATAACCTTCGATTATCCTTACTGTAGATTCTATTTTCTTTTACCACTATTTTTATCAATGGGATCTCTTTTCCATAATGAATTTTCCCTGTTTCCAAACCATAAATAGTGTCTTCTAATGTTTTTCTATACATTTCACCAGACTTGCTTTGGAATAAACTTCCTACCTTTCTTTGTGAATATCGGATAATTTCTATCAGTATTTCAATAATCCTAGGAGATTCTTCTTTTAATGATTCTACAAACTTTATCTCCTTCATTATTAATTCTAATTCATAGATCAGGTCATTTTTCCATTCTTGCCATTCATCTATTTTCACAATAACTTCTTCGTTTTCTATCATATTCCAATTTTTGTCATCATTCCATCCTGTAGTATCTTTCCAATTTTCCCAATTTTCACAATATTCATCATAAGTCTCTTTTTTATTTTTGCACATGAATAATTTTCTGATAAAATTCATTTTTAGACTTCCTTATTCCATTTAGCTACTTTTCCAGGTTTTTTATACTTTGTTTACCTTATAACTCTTTTTCACACTTCTTTCTCGACTTACGTCGTATATTACGTCTTTCTCCACATGCCTCAATATGTCTCCCCATGTTACTTTTTCTTATAACATCACCACATTTTCCACATTTTTCATTCTTTATCCTATACTTTCTTCCCTTGCCTAAATATGATCTACTAAAGTGTCCTCCTCCTTTCATGTAATATTCTTTGCAAATTGGACATCGAACCTTCTTTCGTTCATATTTTCCTATTCGTAGATATTTCTTTTCGTAAACAGCTTCATGCTTTTCCAAACTACAGTTTCTTATCTCCTCTCCACAATTTTTACAGTTTGTGGACATCCTTTCTATACGTTTGTATTAAAACAATTAGTTCTCTGTACCTTTTATAACTTTATTATTCACTTTATACTTCACAATTTATTTTACTTGCGCTTGCAATCTCATTTCTTTATTCACATTTTATTCTTGATAGTTTAATGACATCCCGGTCTACAACTTTTTCTTTTACAAGCTTCTTACATTTCTTTCTATTCTCTTAACTTCTCTTTTATGTATTCCTTATCTCTTTTATTTAACTTAACTATGAATTTGACTTTCCCATTTATGTTACCTATTTTCTCTCTGCCAATTTCTTTAAAGAATTTATATATACGCACTCCCATTTGGATCCTTTTTATTATCTGCCTTTTACTTTTATTCCTAACGTTTGTATCTTTGACCTTATTTTCTATTTCATCATATACTTCTTTTCTCTCTTCCAGGTCCGCTTTTCTCCTATTTCCTCTAATTTTCTTAACTTCTTCTACAGTACGAATAAACTGTTCCCCTAAATCACACCACTTATTTAATAATTTTTCTTCACTTTCCTCTACCCTTATGTAGGTGTCTATTAAATCTATACTTCTATCCACCATCCCTTCATCACTCCTATCATCATTTTTCAACTTCTTTACTAATTCTTCTAACTTTTCTTGTTTACTTCTTTTCTTTACCACAGGTTCATTTTCAGATTCTTCATTATTATTACTATTTGGTTCTTTCTCTATTCTTATTCTTTTCATTCTCCAAGGAATGTTTTCTTCTCCGTTCTGATCATCACTTTTTCTTTTTACTTTTTCCTTTACGCTCTCTTCATCAACTATAATTTCCGTATTTTCAGTGGCCATATTTTCTGTGTTTTCTGTACTTTCAATGCTATTGATTTCTTCAACATTACTTACATTTTCTATATTCTTTTCATCTCCTGTTATTTTCCCATTATTTGAAACATTATTTTCTCTTATATTGTTTTCGTTATCACTGCTTTCACTTATCAATTCACTTGGGTCATACCTTTCATCATGTGCTACTCTTACTAAGTCGTAACTTATTTTCCACCTTTCTAACAATATGTTGTTTCCTTTATCATAAAACTCCAACTCAAGGTATTTATTCCCTACTACTTTCTTTTTAATATTTTCTAATCCTTCTTTAGTTATTAATATCTTCATCCTAAAAATTCAAAATTTCCAAAACTTATAGGGAAAGTTGGGTCGAGTCCAACTTCTTTATATACCCTTTTCAAGATCACATGATCTCCTACTGTGCCTCACCGCAGTATAATTTCTTTCCCTTTTTCTTTTATGAGAAACTTTTCTATAATCTTTCTTTTCTTTTATTACGTCATCATCATTATTGTATTACCTCCCATTACATCATACTCCATGACTTGTGTCACTTGTGCTATCTCAAAAACTATATAAAGACCCCTGTTCCTTTACTTTTCCAATCTTTACTTTTTCCTACTAATTCCCATTAACCTTTTCTTCTGTACTACCTACTGTATCACTTAATATTTCACTATTTATCTAGGACCTCAATGTCCCACCATTTACTGCGCCACAAGCTTTTACTTTTTACCAAAATCATCACGTCATTAAATCATTTTATCGTTAAAACTTATTACATCATTAAAATTCATTAAAATCATATATTCACGTTACTAACATTTAACGTTTTACTGCGAAAACCATTTATTTAAACTCATTTATTACTTATTCACTTCATATATTCATTAAGTTCACTGATAGATTGACCTGCAATCTTTATAGCCAAAATCCTGGAGGCTAACTACTGACTTTCCCAGACTTAACGGTCCTCCTCGTTAAATCTTCATAGCCAAAATCCTGGAGGCTAACTACTGACTTTCCCAGACTTAACGGTCCTCCTCGTTAAATCTTCATAGCCAAAATCCTGGAGGCTAACTACTGACTTTCCCAGACTTAACGGTCCTCCTCGTTAAATCTTCATAGCCAAAATTTCTGTTTTTCCATAACTTAATATTTTACTAATTCTAACCCCTTGATTTTCATGGCTTACTCATAATTACTTACTTTCCCTGCCATTGCCAAAATCCATCCCATCAATTTATACATCAGCCTTATTTACAATTTATGCCTTCATAATATTATATGGGATGCCTTTCGAGGTTCTCTCTCATTTTGATCCATAAGCTAATCTGTACCTCCATCAACTGGCCTAGTCTTCTGGTACTTTTATCTTACCATAGCTCAGGATCCTTCGAATTCCAGGTTAATCTGTGCTTCCATCGATCGGCCTAATCTTCTAACACTTTTGTCTTTTCATAACCTGAAATTTACGCCTTCATACCTTCTTTTTATATCGCTAGAACTCCAGAAACCTAACTGTTTCTGTAAACAAATATTTTTCGTTCAGCTTTACAGGTTAAAGGTACTTATAACTCCTGCCCTTTTCTTCTATCGGGTCACAATTCTTAACTTCATTGACGTACTTTTGATAAACTAGATAGCCACGCATTTTATTCCTATCAATTACTTCCTCAATAATTGGTTCTTATTAAGGGTTCCCATTTACAAATGGTGTTTTATTGACTTGGTCGCTGGTGACTAGCCCATCTCAACGTCATTATACTTTCGCAGTTTTTCCCGGTCATGCTGGACTCACTTCTCAATACAATCGCAGTTTTGACTCCGGTCATGCAGGACCTCCTTAAACTAAGCCAAGCCCAAGTTCAGATCCTCAAGAACGCCGCTGTGCCTCGCTATATGAAGATAGCGAGAGTGGTCCCCTTCTTGTAATTTGAAACCACTTCTTCTCAGAGCATGCACCATTTTGTAGGGTCGAAGCTGCCACCTTCGCCTACCTCTTCTTAGAAAAATATACAAAGGTTAGTTCTTCAAAGAATATCAATTAGAAATACCTTTATCATACTTGGTTTAGATTTTTATTAAACTTTAAATTTCACATTTGGGTAAAACTTAATTTACACTCCAATATTACATTTAAAGATAATATTATTTTTATTATTGAGACCAAAGTCTCTCCCGAGACCAAAGACTCCCGATTCTAAAGTGGAATTCAGGGTATATTTATACAAAATAAATTTATACAAAAATATTTTCTAAGTTATTTTCTTCAAAGATAAATTTCTATCTTTTGCTTCTTCTCTTTTCTTATGATGTCATATCTAAATATAACTACTAAAAATAAATAACTAAAAATAAACGCTAAAAATAAACTCTATAAATAACTATTGTGTAATATCATTATGTGGTATCACATGACTACAATCATTAAACCATCATCTTCTACCGCTATACCTGATTCTGGCACTACAGCGTCTATACCAGTTGAGGATAGAGGCCGGAAAAAGAGAAGAAAATAAAAAGTTTTTTATTATAAGACAAGAAAATAAAGTGAAAAAATATTTAAAAGTTTATAAAAATATTTGGTCGT
>NQWY01000348.1:0-14281 GCA_019425655.1 Rhizophagus prolifer
TTAGGTTTTTAGACTTTCTTAAATCTGAAATATAGTAAGTTAGAAGAAGGAACTTTAAAAACGTACTAATGAGGTTTCTGAACTTTTTTAGATGACTCTAGACTTGGAATATAAATTAAAAGGAGATGTATTTTTTAATATATTAAAGAAATATACTAGCGTTTCTTCCATTTTTTTTATTTTTTTTTAGGTTACCAGACTTTTGGATAAATCCAGACTTGAAGATTTGTATTAGGAATTTTATAAAAAAAAAAGTATTATGCCAGAATCCTGCTTACTTATAATAAAAGTTACTATAGGAAATTAGCCCTTTATTAATAACTTTTACTTTACTTTTTTCTTAAATTCTATTGGTTAAATAATTAAAAAGGAAAAAATTTATAACAATGTAGCATAAAATTTTCTTTTGTAGTAAAATTTGCAAAGAATTTTACATATAAATCTTACCTTAGGCTGGTAGGTGACATTTATTATAAGTAGTTGAAGTTATACTTCTTAGCGTAATTGATTTAATACGCTATTATACCAGATGTAATAGGCCGTAATAATTACAGTTTCAAATTTTAAAAATGTTGATATGCCATAATTAAATTAACCTGTTGAATTAATTACGGCATTTCCAGATTACCCATAATATGATATCAGCTCGAAATTGGTTAATTTCAACCTCTGAGATAGTTGACAGTTAAAATTAATATTACATATGACTTATCAATCCGATCTACTGATCAATAATCTAAAAAAATCCCTCTTTCCTCCCTCCTTCCCATTAGTTTTTTTCTTTTTCATTAAATGGTTTCTTTTAAACTGTTAAAAAAAAAAAAACTTTAAAAATAGTTTCTAAACTGTTATTTATTTTATTTTTTTAAAAAAAAAACTTTTTTTTCGTCCAAACAGTCTTATTATACCGTTAAAATAGGTACAGCTCCTGAACTTGGAATTCACGAAATAATAAGTTACAGAGAGAGATATATTAATAATTCTTTAATATAAGAATGTTAACTAACATTCTGTTTTTTTCTTTTTTGTAGGAATGAAATTTTCAGCACATGGCTCCTTGAGATAATGTAAGAAAAGGGAGGGGTTTTCAATACAAGAATTAAGAACATTAACTAATGTTCTTTTCTTTTCTTTTTTGTAAGGACAGATCGGCTTCTAACATTTAAAGGTAATTGAAATAATTTTTTTTTATAATTATTTAACGAAATGTTATTAATATTTCAAATCTTTTTTTTAGATTTGAAAGGTCTGAACTTGGAATGTGTGTAAGTAGGTTAGCGGGAATTGAAAAGTGAATTTTTAATATATAGAAGAAACGTACTAACGTTTCTACTATTTTTTTTAGATTGCCAGACTCTTTAGACGAACCTGGACTTGAAATGCATGCAAGTAAGTTAACGGGAAGTGAAGGAGAGTTTTTTTAATATGTAGAAGGAATGTACTAACGTTTCTACTATTTTCTTTAGGTTGCTGGACTCTTTAGATAAACTCAGACTTGGAATGCATGCAGTAGGGCAAAAAGAGGGGTCCTGGGACAGATGGCCCACAAATAGGCTAGAATAGGTCCCTAAGCCTCCCCACTATCCTCCTGCTATTCTTTTTTAGTATACCTATATCAGGGCGTACAACCTGCCAGAGGCCACCCTGGTATACATACTTAATACCCCTATAATAGCCTTTAGAGAACCCTAGGCTAGGTTCCTGCTATCCTTTCAGAGGATGCCTGTGCGGGCTCCCAGCTCGCCTGCATGCGTCTAATGGTAATCATGGTCTGGAACCCTTCTTATCACCCATTTGAAGCACTTCCTGCTATCCTTTTACGCATACCAGGAAAGGCTCTACAGGAGCCAGGACGCCATTCCTAATATGCGATTTTTTTGATAGTCCAGAAGAGCTTCATTCCGTGATCTAAGGGGTTCTTATATAGGGACCCTAGAACAGTGCCAATTGGGGTTTTACCCTGTTCCTGCCATTCCCAAAATACGGTATACAGGAACACGCTCTAAAGCGGTTTAGAAGGATTCCTAGTCTTACCAAAAATGAGTACCAGGAACAGCTTTAAATCGGCAGTGACCTGGTTATCATATAGGATAAAAAATGGTATGTCCAATGCAAGCGTAGCGCCTAGGCAAGCCGTTCCTAGTCTTACTAAAAATTGCTCATGACCTTGAACCACCTTTATCACATATTTGAAGTCCTTCTTGCTATTCTTTTTACGCATACTAGAACTACCCCTGCAGGGGGTAGGACGCTGTTCCTAGTATGCAAATTTTTTTGATAGCCCAGAAGAGCTTCATTTAGTGATCTAAGGGGTCTTATATTGGAGCCCTAGGACAGCACCAATTGGGGGTTTTACCATGTTCCTGCCATTCCCAAATTACAGTATATAGGAACATGCTTTGAAGCGGTTTGGAAGGTTTCCTAGCCTTACCAAAAAATGGGTGCCTGGTTCATGCCCTATGGTGGTTTTGGGTTTCTCCTGCTATTCTACAAAAAGTATATAAGAACTTGCTTTACGCCCCATCCGTCCTGTTTACACCTATACCTTAAATTTTGGGTACATGCTGTTGTAAGATATTACATACACATTAGTAATGAAAAAAGAAAACCGCACGTGTGATAGATGTGGCAAAACCTTTGCTACACCACGCAAACTTCGTGACCACTTAGTCAGGAAGTTTCAATGCAAACTATGGGACCCACTACAGGAAACATCTTTGGCACCACCATCAGTAGACGCACCAGTGGTAGCACCAGCAGTCACGCCAGTTGTTCTGCTAGTGCCAGCACAAATACTTGCCCCATCAGTGGCAGTACCTGCGCCATCAGTGCTCACATCAGCGGTCATACCAGCGGCAGATCCTGAAGCAGGATCAGGCCCAGCAACGCAAGCTTACCGTAAGCAAGAATATCACGAAAAACTAGAGTTTACAAGAAGAGTGTGCGACCTTTTTCATACCCACCGTTCACATAAGCTATTAACAATATGGAAGGGTAAAGTTCCTTCTTCAAAGAATCCAGCATATGCCTTCAATAAAGAGCTAAAGACAAAATACGCTAATGTGCCATATATGCCTCAACTAATGGCGAACGTCTGCGACCAAATCACCAGAATTCTTGAGCATGAGTTAGAGGAAAAGGGGCAGATTAAATCAGGAATCATCATTAAGGCCTCTTACAAGCGACACATTTATAAAGGCATAGGTGATCGTGAAAATATAGCAAACTATACTCTAGAACGTTTTAAAAAATATCACAGAAGCAGATTACGCATGCTTCTTTCAAAGAATGATATAGATAACCATTTAACGGAATCAGCAGTTGAGATTGATGAACATATCGAACTTAGCTTAAGTGAGGGGTCAGGAAAGATTCTTGAAGGAATATGATAGATTTATATAGAAGCCTATATGTATCGACGTGCGGAGGGAGGTTCTTACATCCCCATGCTCAAAGCCTTCGCGAATAAGAAGTGCACAATCAATCCAGATAATAATGGTCTTATTGATCCAAGTACAGGTAAACCTTCAGAAAAATGTTTGCAGGGAGCACTTGGCGCACACTTCACCCATCAGGACGGACATACACAAAAACTTGAGCGCATCTTCCGGGCGAAGAAGTTTGAGCCTTACTTAACGAGAGTCAGACTAGATAGTGTGCCGATACCGACACCTGTTTGTTCTCGCGTATTTAGCAAAATAGAGGAAATGAACCCAAACGTCTCTATCAATGTATGGGAGTGAGAAGAAAAGACAAGCATGTCCCGCCTGGTAATCGCAAGTAAGAATTTTAGTTGACCTCATGTCATTCACCTCATGGCACTTACAGATATCACAAAATCAGGTGAAGGAAAGTATAGCCAGAAGAATCACTTCCTTTGGATCAAGAATCCGGACGCCCTGGTATATAAAGATAGCGCACATAGAGAGAAAAAGCACCTTTGCAATCGCTGTTTTCAAAGCTTTCGCACACCTAAGTTCTTAGCCACGCATCAGAAGTGGTGCTTTAGTTTGGGAGAAGCTCCGCAACATGTTGACCTTCCAGAGAAGGGGGTCAATGACGTCATGATGTTTAAAAATTATGGACGAATAATGTATGCGCTGTGCGTAATTATTGCAGACTTTGAGGCAGACAATAGGAAATGCAATGAAAACTATGGAGGAAGCATGCGTAAAATCATGGAGCAGCATGCCAACAGCTTCTGTTACTTGGTCCACTAGATAGATACTGATGAAACATGGGGTCCGTTCTTGTACCGTGGGCCAAATGCGACAGAGGAATTTGTCCACCGACTCAATGAAGAACTAAAGTGCATCAATGAAGTTTTAGCAATCAAGGCAGACCGCGTCATCACTGAGGAAGACCAAAGAAATTTCACCCATGTGATGCGATGCTGGATTTGCAACGGAACTTTTGATGAAGACAAGAATGCGAAGGTTTGGGATCACTGCCATATTACTGGAAAATATCGCGGCGTGACCCACAACCGCTGCAACCTTAAACTCCAAATCAAAGAATGGAAGACCCCGATCCCTGTCGTGTTTCATAATTTTAGAGGTTATGACTCCCACCTTGTCTGCGAATCAGTCGGGCGTTTTGCCAATGCACATCAAATCAAGATCATTGCAGAAACATTCAAACGCTACAAGAGCATGAAGGTAAGACTACTCAATTATATCGATAGCATGCAGTTCATGAATTCCAGTCTCACAAATCTTGCCAAGAACTTGGGTGCGGACAAGCCCCTGACCTCATGTCACTTCGCAAACTTCACTTCAGAGCAAATAGACCTTGTCACACGCAAGGAGTATATCCTTATTAATATATTGACTTGCATGCCCGTTTCAAGGAAAAAGAGCTTCCTCCTATTCACGAATTTCATGGACTACTTAGTGGAAAGATTACAGAAAAGGATTACGAGTATGCACAAAAAGTCTGGTGTGAGTTTGGTTGCAAAGACCTTGGGGAATACTATAACCTCTACCTTAAAACAGACGTCCTCCTCCTTGCCGATATATGGATAAAATTCCGCCATACCTCAATGCATTGCTATAGTCTTGACCCCAGTCATTATGTATCTGCGCCAGCATTGTTATGGGATGCTATGCTTAAGATGACAGATGTAAAGATCGAGCTCTTCACAGAAATGGCTATGCATGACTTCATTGAGAAGGCAAAACAAGGAAGTATCTCAATAGCAGCACACTGCTACTTCTCTGCAAATAACCCTAAGATGGGAAAGGCATATGACGTATCATGTCCTACAACATGGATTTTTTATGTAAATGCCAACAATCTTTACGGATGGGTGATGTGCCAGTCTCTTCCTATTGGTAACTACCAGTAGGTCGCCAGCCCAGAGTACTTACGACAGAACCCAGACAAGCAAAAACAAATTCTCAATGACGCTCTTAATACTAAACCTGATGCATCTCGCGGTCTCTTCCTTAACATCAAAGCTCACTTTTCTCTCAAGACACATGACTATTTGCGTGTCCTTCCACCCGCAGTCGATAGTGTCACCGTGAAAAAGGACTGGCTTAGTCCACATATCATAGAGCTTATAAATAGTCTGGACGGAGGACGTTATGCCACGACAGAAAAATTAGTCCCGCATCTCAAACTACGTGAAGATTACGTTATACATTACCTGGAGCTCCAATACTATGTGAAACTTGGTATGGTAGTAGATGAGGTTACAGAAGCCTTGTCATTTGACCAAACAAATTGGCTCGCGTCATATATCGCAAAAAATATGTCGCTACGTCAGGGCATGAAGAATTCTTTCGAGAAGGACTTCTTTAAGCTCATGAACAATGCAGTGTACGGTAAAACTATGGAGAATGTACATAAGTACCAGGACATCAAGCTCATGAGACTTACTAATGCGACAGATAAAAAGAAGTTTATCAAAAAGATCCATAAGCTATCATTCAAGTACGCACGTTAATTCAGAGAAATGATTGTAGGTGCGCATATGGAAAAGGCAAATGTCATCCTCAACAAGCCTATTATTGTTGGAGCATCTGTTCTTGGTCTCAGCAAGCTTTTGATGTACTGGTTCTGGTATGGCTACGTCAAGGAAAAGTATGGTGATAACACGTGACTTGGGTACATGGACACTGATTCTTTCATCTATCATATACAAATAGAAGACATCTATAAAGATATGGCTGAGCGTCCAGACCTCTTTGATCTCAATGATTCTAAAACTATTGGCCTCTTTAAGGATGAAACCCCTGGTAACGTCATTACAGAATCATTTCACATTCGTGCAAAATCATACCACTACATATTGGCTGATAGCTCTACCAGGTCTAAGCATAAGGGTGTTAGTAAGAAAGGTATGGGAGAAATGGCCTTGAGCACATACTTCCCGACATTAGGCGGAACACTTTTCGACAACCCAGTACGCGAAGAAGAAATCTTTGACCCCATGACACAAGTGTATCATGACTGTCTCTTTAGCAATGATGTTTTCCATGCCAAGAATGTAGGAATACACACTAAGGACCACATTATCTCCCTCGTTGAATCAGAAAAAAGGCCATATCACCTATCGATACGAAGCGTTGGATTTTATCAGACGGTATTACCTCTTAACCTTTCGGACATTAGCGCATCAAGGCATATGAGAAGCATATAGAGTAGAATTGGCCTCCTAAAAGAGCTGAAATAACTGCCATGAGAATGTCCCTTTTGAGGCAATAACCTTAAGCTACGTAACTAGACTTAGCCAGATAGGCACTGTAGCTATTTTTTCTGCTCTGCCACCCATCGACACTCTACCACCTGTCGTCACCCTGCTACCCGTCATCACTCCACCACCTGTTATCATCCCACCACCTATCATCACCCCGTCACTGCCTAACACTGCCCCATCACTGCCTGTCACTGCCCACCACTGCTTACCACTGCCCATCACTACCCGTGACTGCTCACCACTACCCGTCATTACCCACGACTGCCAGTCACTATCCGTCACCGCACATGAGTTTTTCCGTAAAAAATGTTGCCGAAGTTTGGAAGAATAAGAGAATTCCTTTCCACAATGCAGGCAAGTACGATCAGCTAGTTTTTTTTAATAGGTTGGCCATTAACTGCGAAGATATTGCGATGAGCCTTGTGTACAGAAAGTGGAATGGAGATGACACGTCTGTCTACATTTGCCTTGAATTCTCCCTTTACCACAGGTTCCCACCTGGCACGATACTGCCACTGTGTGCCAAGTATTAGTAGTGACTTGTCCTTACCATCCTGATCTTTCTCGGTAGGTACGACAGAAAACTCATCTGGAATAGTAACTGAGTTTGCTCCTTTCCCAATGGTTATAGGTATCTCGTTAATAGTGTCGAGAGTTTTGGTAGACCCTGCGACGCCATTAAGTGCATGCACATTTTTCGATCTATTTTAAGATCAAGATGCTTGGCTATGTTCTCAGAAATGACTGAGGAGTCTAACCCTGTATCAATCATAGCATAAGATATTTGCACACCTCCGATTCTACATGAAATGGTTGCCATGTCATTAGGGTCATCTAACCTCAGATAATTTATTTCGAGAGGTCTTGGCCAGTATAAGTTCCTTTGTTGGTAGGCACGGATTGCATGATTCAATACTTTTTCATCTTTTTGATCTTCCGCGACAGGGGTCGGCAATAGCGGTGATATCGTAGTATTAATAGCATGGACAAACGGGGCTAATATATCACCCATGTTTGCTGAAAGTGTATGCCAGAGTTGATCCTTTTGTCCAACCGGATAGTCATCCACATAATACTTTAGAAGTGGGTCTTTCAGATTCACATATGCTTGGTTGAGATGGGTATTGATCTGTAGGAGAATCTCTTTGGGACATTGCGCCACCAGTGACGCCATTAAAGATTTTAGCACCGCATGAAAGATGCTGTCAAATTTCTTGAGAATAGGCTCCCTTTTAGATTTGAAAGTAGGAGCTTTCTGGGAGACTTCACCAAAACCCCCATCGGCGAGTTTTTTATGCCGTAGCAAGTCCAGGGTTCATCATCTGTGTTTTCGTCATCATCTGAAGATTGCTCATTTTCAGTACTTTCATCTGTCACGTCTTCGCTACCAGAATCTTCAGGCTCTTTCACGTATGTGTAGTTAACCTTTTTAACTCGTTTTCCTCGAGAGCACTTATTTTTTGTATGCCCCAACTTGCCACATTTTGAGCAATGACGTGTAGAACGACTGAAAGATGAAGCCTTTGTAGCATTTACTCGTTTAACACCAAAGAGGTCTTTTCTTATATGTTATGTCTGTGTACTACCTAATCGTCTGTAAAGATCATTTTCAATAAATGCATGCATTGCCATGGGGTTTGTTATGTCATCAGTAAAGCCAAGACGTTGAGCAATATCTGCTAACTTTTCTAGTGATGTGTTATGGTGCGGTTGGATTTGCACTGGTGTGAGTTCGCGACTTCTTCATCCATCACTTTCATGCCATTTATTGCGCAACTCCGTGAAAAATGCATCATATGTACCAGGTGCGGCTATTCTAACTCTCATCTTTAAAGCTTCAGGCAAGTGATTAAACAGGTATGGGATACCATCAACTGCTGGCATAGCTTGTACCAGTGGCTTGATGCGTTTTTCATAGCTATCTGAAGTATCAACTTCTGTAAACCTCTCGTTTACAAGAGCGACTATGGCACTGCGATTAGTACCAACCATTATGTCACGGTATTTTGCTTGTAGCCAGGCTAAGAAGAGAGGTTCAGTATTAATAACTGGATTGCCTGTCACGTATGGATCATTTGCAGGAACAGGTGTGAACCTTCCTACCATCTTATTTTTCATGACATTACATCTCGCCACAAGATTGAAAGCAGCAACAGCAAGTGGGCGTGCCATTTCATTGATATTACGAAGCTTTTGGTAGTAGGTATCGGGAGGCTCTTGCCCATCATAATCAGGTAACTGGGCGAGTACTGGAGCAATAGTATGCATGACATCTTGTATTGTCGCCATGTTGTTGTTTTGTAAAGCTAATATTTGTTGCTGCAAATTTAAAATATTCTAATCCTGAGCTCGTACTTGTGCTTGAGCATTCCTGCATTGCGCCTTCCAGTTTCGTGCCTGATTTACACATCCGGCATGACGCCTTCTCCATCTTTCTGTATCTGTATTATAATGAAGTATTAGCCGATGTGCATTTCTTCTATGCCCCGCCACTTGAGTTGTTTTGTATTGTATTATTATTCGTTGTGTTACCTTATCTATCAGTAATTTACTAATACGAGCTTCTTGTCATTAGGCTATATCCTGCCAGTTGTGATGAGCATTTCTTTCATCAGCCAATGCATCCTCCAGCATATGTCTTGTACGTAACACTTCTGCTCGTGTGTTATTTAACTCATGCTCGAAACCTCTTTCGCGTCTATTTGCTTCATCAAGTAAAACCTGCAATCCCTCAATCTGGTCACCCTGTTCTTGCCCTATTTCCTGCAGTGTGTTCAAATGCCGAATGATTGCGTCTAAGTTGCGGGCTGTTGCATTAAAGATATCATCTATATCCCCAGGGATTGTGATCCTGCTTCGATCCAAGAATCAGCGTATCTCTGAGACGCTGTCTGAAAGAGCAGTTCTGCATTCTAGGATTTCTACAATGGGATTTGGCACATCCATGTCCATGCTTTTACAAGAAGAAGAAAATTCCTGTATACGTGTTTTGAGTTTTTCTATAGTGTCTTCCAGCTGGATGATACGTTCATCTTGCATGACGAGTGCCTCTTCCTTTAACTCCAGGTGTTCATGGCATTTAGCAAGTTCATGGAGCACGGTGTTATATTCGCTCTTCATCTGATCGATGTCATCCTCCCGTGCGATAAGATTTTTTTCAAGGTACGTGATATATCGTTCACATGACTCAAGGTCTTTTAGAAGCTGGCAGATTTTCTGCTTATTAGCAATATTACGGGTTTCCTCTTGTAACAACCTTACCCATAAATCTAAATTGCTATTGTGCAAGTCATGGTATGTCTGAACCTCATGATCAGCCCCTATTGTTCCCTATTATTCATATAGATTCTAGCGAAGCACAAAACGTAGATATGTCTTCCACATTACGCCGTATATATTACCAACCTACTGGCTATCCACAGACTGCTAAAAAATTATGGGAAATGTCACGTCATGTCACAGGTGTCAGGCATGATTTTTCCTTAGAAAAGGTAAATGATTGGCTTGAACATCAAGCAGTGCACCAAATCCATAAGCCTCGACCCAGGTATATTCTACGGGCGAGTTTTAGTTCTGTGCAGGTGCCTAATGAAGTTCACCAAGCTGATGTACTATATGCCCCATATGATAAGGTTGGGCGTGTGACTTATCTTTACTGCCTTAACATCGTGGATGTTGCATCAAGGTATAAAGCATTCATCCCTATAGGGTCTACTAGCATTAAAGATCAGCAGGAAATCCTAACCTCTCACACTATTGTAAGGGCTTTCAAAGAAGTTTACGATAACATGTCATGCCCACTTACATGGCCAAAGCTATTGATTACAGACGAAGGGCCAGAGTTTAAAGGTGAATGTGAGAAATTATTGATGTCTGCGCATGGTGTGCAGATTCAGAAAGCCAAAAGTAAACGCACCGTCGGCATTGTGGAGAGATATAATCGAACCTTGATTGAGAAGCTATTTCGTACACATGATGCTTCAGATTTATTATCTTCTGAAGGGCGTGCGCATGCTTGGGTAAAACATCTGTCCGCAGTTGTGGCTAACCTTAATAATTCAGTGACTTGCCTACTTGGTATGGCTCCCTCCAAGGCTATAAAAAAGAATCAGGTATATGCTAAATCTTCCATGTCACGAGATGGAGCCCTTGGTTTCAAAGAAGAAATCCTTTCGTATACTCAAAGTTTAAGGTGTCTGCTTGAACCTAGTGATTTGGAAGGAGGATGGCGACGTGTGGGTGATATGAAATGGTCTTCTGAAATTTACCATGTACGTGGGTCACAGGCACAAAAAAATCAGCCAGTCCTTTACTGGCTGGTTGATGATAAAGGTAATAGCCCTAAGCGATCCTTCGTACGTGAAGAACTTTTAGTCATCCCAGATGATACAGAACTTCCTCCCCCGTGGGTGCTTACAAATTAAGGAAGTCCTCTGCCTCCTCTTTGATTTGTTCATCTGTGAAGAAGTAGTCTTTAGCTAGTTCATAGTATAAGCGATTTAGCTTTAAAACGGCTGCTTGAAGTTTTGGCTTGCATTGGTACCAGGCCTTGTAATTATTTACAAGTTGCTGATACTTAGCCTCATTGGGTAAGATTGATTGTGCTAAAGCAAGGACATATTTATCAAGATCCTCTGCCTGACGCAACTTTGTTACACGTTCCTTATATCCTTGCATAAGTTTGCCGTCCTTTGGCTTCTTATAAAGGATACCAGCTTTGACAACATCAATTAGTGCTGCCTCAATGTTACGGTATGTTGGCTTTGCTTGGGTGGTCATGGTGTCCTTTCTTTATCGCGCAAAAAAATATTTAGTTAAATAAATTCAAGCTTAGCGAACATGCGTGGTAAGTATATCTGCCAATATTTTCGCAATTCTGATAAACAATGTGAGCGGTCCTGCATACGACCGGAAGGCTATCATTTGCATTGGAAGGTCAAGCCTCGCCTACCCTGCAATGAATGTGGTAAGCCTACAAGGTCCGCCTGTGGCCGATGCAATAAGCATGTTCGCGGTTATTACGTAACTCAACATTACAACAGGTTGCGTGCAGAGTATGTAGGCAAAATGGGTCCTTGGTTGGCTGTTAAATTTCATCCTGTCAGAGCAGGTATAGGTATAAACAGGACGGATGGGGCGTAGAGCAGGTTCTTATATACTTTTTGTAGAATAGCAGGAGAAACCCAAAACCACCATAGGGCAGAGTTGTAGTTATACACGTGTACTAGCAAAATTTTAGTACTCGTACAGTACCCGGACTAGTACGTACTGTACTTAGTACAAGTCATGTAGTACACTTTTAAGTGGTAGTACACGTACTATAAATTCGTACACTACCATTTTATATGATACAAGATTAAATCATTTTTTTCACGCTTATTTTTGTCATTTCTTTTCTTTCATTTCTTCAAAATGAAGTTGAAAAGTGGTATTTATAATAAATTATGCAATTGTAGAGCATACTTTAATAAAACTTGATGAAAATCATTCAGAATTAAAGAAGTTTCACATGATTTATATATTTTTGTACTTGTACTAAAAAAATATTCGTACATGTATTAGTACTTAGTACAGCCAATAGAAATTGATTTACGTCATGTGTACTATGTACTAATTTTCAAAATTCACGAATTCCCAACACTGCCATAGGGCATGAACCAGGTACCCATTTTTTGGTAAGGCTAGGAAACCTTCCAAACCGCTTCAGAGCATATTCCTATATACTGTAATTTGGGAATGGCAGAAACATGGTAAAACCCCCAATTGGTGCTGTCCTAGGGCTCCTATATAAGACCCCCTTAGATCGCTAAATGAAGCTCTTCTGGGCTATTAAAAAAATTTGCATACTAGGAACAGCATCCTACCCCCTGCGGGGGTGGTCCTGGTATGCGTAAAAAGGATAGCAAGAAGGGCTTCAAATATGTGATAAAGGTGGTTCAAGATCATGAGCAATTTTTGGTAAGACTAGGAAGGCTTACCATTTTTTATCATATAGGATAACCCTCCACCAGCGATTTTTAAGCCGTTCCTGATACTCATTTTTGGTAAGACTAGGAACAGCTTGCCTAGGCGCTACGCTTGCATTGGGCATACCATTTTTTATCCTATATGATAACCAGGCTGCTGCCGATTTAAAACTGTTCCTGGTACTCATTTTTGGTAAGACTAAGAATCCTTCTAAACCGCTTTAGAGCGTGTTCCTATATACCGTATTTTGGGAATGGCAGGAACAGGGTAAAATCCCAATTGGCACTGTCCTAGAGTCCCTATATAAGAACCTCTTAGATCACGGAATGAAGCTCTTCTGGACTATCAAAAAATCGCATACTAGGAATGGCGTCCTGGCTCCTGTGGAGCCTTTCCTGATATACGTAAAAGGATAGCAGAAAGTGCTTCAAATAGGTAATAAGGAGGGTTCCAGACCATGATTACCATTAGACGCATGTAGGCGGGCTAGAAGCCTGCACAGGCATCCTCTGAAAAGATAGCAGGAACTTAGCCTAGGGCCCTCTAAAGGCTATTATAGGGTATTAAGTATGTATACCAGGATGGCCTCCGACAGGTTGTACGCCCTGATATAGGTATACTAAAAAAGAATAGCAGGAGGATAGTGGGAAGGCTTAGGGATCTATTCTAGCCTATTTGTGGGCCATCTGTCCCAGGACCCCCCTTTTTGCCCTACTCATGCAAGTAAGTTAATAGGAAGTGGGTGGAGTTTTTTTATATGTAAAGAAACGTATTAATATTTCTTTTATTGCTTTTTTTTTCTTTAAGTTGCCAGACTTTTTAGATGAATCTGGACTTGAAATATATGCTAATAAGTTAACAGTAAATTAATGAAAAGTGGGTGGAAATTTTTTAATATGTAAAAGAAACATATTAATGTTTCTTCTATTTTTTTTTCTTTAGATTGCTGGGCTCTTTATACAAACCTGGATTTGAAAAATATGTAAGTTTAGTGTAAGCAAGAGGGGAAGGGTTAAGATCTTTATTATTTTATTATAATAAAATAAACATATTACAATAAAAACAATATTACAATATTTTGACTCTTGTAATCTATAATTAATTACGTCAATATAATATTGATTGCGTCAGTACAAATTAATATGTCAGTAAAAATTGATTACATCAGTATAAATTAATTACATTACGTCAATACGCAATTCAGCATTGTGCTGTAATATTACAGCAATTGAGATTTAATTATGCTGAGAAGTATAATTATACTATCATTTATTGTACATTTATCTATTATAAAGTTTAAAAAATCATGTATTATTAAGAATATTATTTAATTTAATAAAAATTTTTTTATTACTCTGAGTTGATTTTTTTCTGAATTGAACTGAGTCGAGTCTAAAAATATTATAATTTTAATTCAACTTGACTTGATTTTTTTAAGTTAAGTTTGATTTTATTTTAGAATTGACTCAACTTAATTTGTTCAAAACTCTATAAGTGGAGTTCTACATATACTAGAATTTGGTAATTATATCAAGAAGTTAAAAAAATATTAAATAATTATATTTATTTATATTGTTCTATGTTAGATATACTAAATAGCACTTTTTAATA
>NQWY01000349.1:0-12973 GCA_019425655.1 Rhizophagus prolifer
ATAGCAAATATTGATGCTGGCTTATTGTTAAATGAAAAGCAAAAAAATTAGTGCATTTTTTATAATGAAAAAGTTTTTTATAATAAAAAAAACTTTTTTTTATGCTGGTTAATTTTTTAATTCTGGTCAAACCTTATAATGCCAGTCAAAAATCATGTGGGTGGAAATTTTTTGTGAGTAAATATCAATCAATCGCTGTGTTATGTGATATTGCACAAATTTCCAAAAAAGGAAATTCAGCTCCCAATAAAATTTTGAGAAATGGGTTGCACAAGATTATACAAATATCTATAAAAGGAAATTTTTATATCGATTCTGTATTTATTATGGCATCTCCTAATCCCATTAATATGGGCGGCAAGTATACCTCAGTCAGAAATTACAAAACTATTCTTCGCTTAAAACTCTCGATGACTTGAAAGAAATGTTATGTAAAAACAAGGTCAATGGAGAAGATATTACAAACATCAAGCAATTTACTTCTGGTAGGTAATTAATTATTTTTCGAAGCTGACTAGATAGCTATATTAACTTTATTTTTCTCTGTAGTCTTCGAGAAGATTAGTGATGATGATAAAGCATTCAAACACTGTATGGAGGACATTATCTTAAAACTTTCGAATGTGGAGACCATGACCGATGCTAATAAGACTACGCGCTGTGAATTTATTTCATCAATTTTCCATGCATCTATCGCTATAGCTAAAAAACTTACCTTCCAAGATATATTTATAGTTTTACAGAAAGATATATCCGGTGAGGATGCAACAGGCAGAGTAGATTACGCCACAATCAAAAGTCTAGAAGACCTCCTATGTATCACTGAAGGAAAGCCTCGTAATATTAAGATTGGATATGCGCAGGTAAATTTACTATCCGTTTGTGCTTTATAGAAGATTCAATACTATTAATAGTATTTTATTTTTTCTTCAGAATATCAGGAAGTTTTGTGCAGATATTGAATGTGTTGAACAATGTCATAGTATTGCTCAACACTTTTTGGTGTTGAGCAACGAACCCTTTGTAAACCAATATCATTTAAAAACGCGTAAAACAATACAAATTTAAGCATAGAGTAACACATATGGCAAAATAACAGTAATCAACGGCAGTAAAAAACATGTTAATTTAGTTGAAACCTGCATATAATAGTTGAACAAACATGTATTATTAGTCAAAAATCACGTTTATTTTAATTGAAATAAACCTACATATATTTAATAAATGAGTAATATATATTATAATTATAATAAACTTCAGTTATTTGATTTGAAATACTAAATACATGATAAAAGAAAATACATCATTCTACGAAAGTAAATTGATAATTATTTGATGTTCCCAACCGTTAGTTCGCTTATTAGTACTCTTCTAAATCATCATCAACCAAATCGTTCAAAGGTGGGATGTCTTCTAAAGACATCATATTATTATCGAATGATGCATTAGTAGACGATATAGTAGTTGGCAAATATTCTACGGAATTGTCATCTTCATTTGATCCTTAAATAAGATGTTTTAAACATTTAGTTAGTAATTAACTTTAAAATTATCATATAAAATTAGTTAATATTCATCATTTCCATGTCAGTAATCATACCAGTCCATATATTTATGATATCTGTATCAATTTTTGGGGAGAGATAATTTTTGTCAAATATTGTTTCAAGAACCAATTGAACCCATACCCCGTTTATAGCTGTACGCTTCTTTTCAACTGCAAAAGTGGATTTGATAATAAGTGTTATATATGTATCAGCGTCCTCATTATTATCGCCGTCACTTGATTTATAAAGATCTTTGTACACTTGTCGTACTTCTGGCTTCTGCTTCCAATCTAGCATCTCCTTTTTTGTGTAGCTATCCTTGAATGGTTTGATTCGGTTTATACCGAATGTGGACCATAGACTATTCTTAACACATCTAACATAGTACCCTCTTTTTGAACAGATTGTTACAAGCACCTGGTTGGTTTACTAAATTAGTACATCTTTGCTAACCTTACAGCAGTTTTTATTTTTTTATCTCACAATTTGTCATACATTAAACCTTTCGCTTCAGATTTCTAGAAAATACTAGCACATTGTTCATCAGCGTCCAATTTTTCTTTAATACGGGTTTTCATCTGATCTTTGGTTACTTGATTATGCTTATGAAATATTTCATGAGCAATCTTATTGACTACACCCTGTAATACAAGTAATTAATTATAAGCGAATATAAATAATGTAAAAAAATGATCCCAAATCATGATTAAGTTTGAGCGAATTTCTCTTGAATAATAAACTAATTTATATTTACTTGATAAAACTTGTCTGCTTTTTTGGTTTTGCTCTGTCCTTTGTTTTTCTGCGGCTGTCCAATTTTGGGCTCAAGATCCTTTAACAACGTCAATATTTCTGATATTTGAGTATTCTGCTCATTCATTTTCACGTCAAATTTCTCCTCAAAACTTTTTTGTTTCTCAATAACATTCCTGATTGCCACTGAATTATACTGACCGATTTTGATTAATTTCGCTAATTCTTGCATATAATTCGCTAATAAATTAGGATAATATACCGACTGTATTAATAAATATAAGATAAATATTAAACTATTGGTGTAAATTAAGTCTGACCTTTAAAAGGATCTTTAGATACCACTGTAGATGCTATTTTAAATGTAAATGCTGTTTTAGATGTAGATGCTGTTTTAGATGTAGTTGCTGTTTTAGATGTAGATGCTATTTTAGATGTAGAATAAAGTTGCACTACCACCATAGGAAGAGGTGTCTCGTTTGCCTAATGAAAATATACAATAAATACATTGAAATAATAAAAAATATATGATAACTATAATAAATTTACCATTGATTGAGTAATTGGTTGAGTTGTTGCTTTACTAGATGTTTGAAAAATGGTATCATCATTTGCACGTAAATCGAATTTTGGGATCTTTATTTTTTTATTTGATTTGTTGACTGATTCCTCATTTTTATCAGTTGAATGGATTTCTTTTGAAGAATTTTCTTGTTTTTTGGAGTTTAAGGAGTGTATAACGAGAGTTAGCAGACATTGAAAATAAATATAATTTACAAACAGTACATAATTACTTTTTCATTCGCAGTTGATTTTGCTTTTAGATGTCTCAAGTTGTTAAAATTAACCGGATCACTCATTGTCAAAGTGAAATTTAGGAGGAAAAAAATAATGTTTCATGTCTCTTTTATCCATAATTATGATCTACTTCCGTTCATTATAGTATTTTTAGACTAATCGAAAATATCTTTGTAATTTTGCCTAATATTGTTAAAAGTAATTGTTCAAGTGTTAACTGTTAAAGCAAACTTAAATAATTATTCATTAAATCCACCTTATTTGTACTATATAGGAGAAATCGCCGAGTTAAAAAGCTTTGTATAAAGTTATTAAACCTACCCAAGCAACTCATCATATAGTAAACTGCGTCAAGCAAAAATCCATATTTTATACGTTTTATTCTATTTTAAATTAACGTTAAAAAATGTCAAGCCATTCGTGATCAACTTGTGGAAGGAAATTCAGTCATCATTCATTACTACGAAACTATGTAAAGACTCATGACGATGAAATTAATAGAGTTTTACGAGAAATTTCTGAAGAATTAATTTATGAAGAGAATGCTCATAAACATTTGGTAGAACTGAATAATGATGATGAATTAATAGGAATGGAGTTGAGTGATGACAAACAACAATGAGGAGAAGAGAAGTTGAATGATGGCGAACAAGTACTAGGAGGAGTAGAAAAGGAAGTACTAAGAGGAGAGGAGGAAATAGTTGAAGAAGAGAAAGTTAGAAAAGTGGAGGAAGTAAAAGAAGACGTAGAAGAAGATGGAGAAGAAGAGGAAATAGTTGAAGAAGTTGGAGAAGAAGAGGAAATAGTTGAAGAAGAAGTTGGAGAAAAGGAGGAAGTAGTTGATGAGGAGGAATCTGAGGTAAGGCGGAAGATCAACTGACATGTTCATTGTTCAGTGAATTTATTTAGTAAATATATTATGTTGATATCTATATATAGGAAGTGATTGATAACAATGAAATCAAGCATTTGCTGCTTCACGTTGAACAGATTTTGACCTTTAAGTCTATTGACATTAGTACTAGTACAATCAATAAACCAGAGTTTTCAAGCGAAGAATTCAGAGAATTCATGGAATTAATTACCAAATGGAATTTATCAGATGTGTGTAGCAATGATTTGCTCAAATTTTTCTGAAAGATTCAACGTGATGACGTGATTTTACCTACATCAACAAAACAAGGTCATCAATTATTAAGTCAAATAAACGTACTTCATATTTCTTTTAAAAAAAATCCAGTTATGGTGTACGATGGAGAAACGTACTACCTTTATTATTATTGAATTTTTGACACTTTAAAGGAATTATTGAGTAATCCAAATATATTTCAATATTGTAATTTTGAATTTAAGTCGTTGTATCATGAAGGTCAGAGAATTTATCACGAACAATATAATGAAGAGTAGTGAGAAAGGGTACAAAAGTCGATTCCTATTGATGCAAAAGTTTTGTCAATCATTTTGTATTCTAATGCAACAACTTGCGATCAATTGGGTAAAACTAGCGAACATCTGATTTATTTAACACTAGAAAATATACCTAGCTAGATTAGGAACAAACCCGATACTAAAGTACTATTAGAATATCTTCCACAATTGAAAGCAAAAACTATCTCTCAAAAAAAATCAAAGAGTTTTAAGTTAGCAAAACACACCCTTTACCAACATTCCTTAAATATATTGACACAGCTGATATTTGTCTATGATACCAGTGGGTTTAATCTTCAAACGGATAATAACGAGTTATGGTGTTATCTATTTATTTCTGTGATATTAGGTGATTTCTCTGAAAATGCTGCGATAACTTTGACATTTAATTCCGTTAATTGCAATTGTCCCTGTCATCAGTGTTTGATAGAAGATGAAAACTTGAATAATGTAGAATTAACAGATGACCAGATTATTTTGAGGATGCCATTAACTATGAAGTCTTTTATTGATCAAGATCTTGCACAACGGTATTCTTTACATAATATGAAGAACATTTTTTGGGATCATCTGTAAGTATCATGTGATTGTTTAAAAAGGCGTTTAATTATGTCAATTTTCTAATAATATTTATTAAACAATAAATTCTAGTCACTTAAATATTTACTCGTCGATAATTCCTGATAGGATGCATCACCTCAATTTGGGACTGTTTAATTACTAAGTGACTTATATAAGAAAATGTTAAAAGAATACTGTAGCCAAATAGCGGTTGATGTTTTTAACGATCATTTAGCTAAAATCCCTGATTTCTGGGTCTTAAATTATTTAAAAACGGGTTGGAAAATATTAAGCGATTTACCACTGATGAATTTCGGAATATGATAAAGGTGTTTGTTTTTGTCATTGAAGGAATAATTATAAAACACCATAAAGAATCAATGAATGCAAGTCAAGCTAAACGAGCTGATAAACGAGCTGATGAATCATTAGTCAATGTGTTTTATCGCTGGAATAAGATGTATCTGTACAGTCGATGGGAATATTTTTTAGAAACGGAACTGCAGACTTTTAAAGTATAATGATTAGTATTTTATTTTTTGTTTATTACTGTCATTCAACAATTAACACGTCATTTAACATTATTTATAGAATCTAATTATGATTTGGGCAAAAAGTTTCGTAAAACTCTTTAAAGGGTATTCCCCATCAGAACTACGATTGCCAAACTCCATAACTAGTATTACTATGTCATCGCAGCAATTAAAGAGCAATTAAAGAGCATGGAGCAATTAATAGTTTCACAACAGAAATATACGAAACTTTGCATAAAGATGCCGTTAAAAACCCCTATAGAGCCAGTAACAGGCGTAATGCAATAGAGCAAATGATCAGAATGGTTAGTGTTTATTTTACTCATTGTTTTATTATTTATATTAAATGGTTATTGCTTATAGGTTTATCGTAAATCAACAATTAAATACTTAAATAAGTGTATATCTGTTAATCGATGCTAACAAAAAACTTTAATGAATGGTCAGTTAGGTACATTTTTGTTAAAAGATTTTGATGAATTCTTCAATAATTACAAATTAAACAATATATTGGCCAATGAAACTTTGATGGTTTTAGAACATTTTATACTAGCGTTAAACGAATTTTTTGACTTGTGTGAAGATTTGACTAATGCGGAAAATACTACAATTAAATGGTATAGTTATACTAGTATTACTCCTAGTAAAGATTATATTAGAGCAAAAAGCAGATATTACAATGAACCATCATTTAGTGATGTGTCAATTAATATGAGTGAGGAAGAGTCCAAAGACTATAATACAGACAAAGGTGCATGTTTTGGCAAGATACAGTATTTCATTCAATTTTTAGGTTTTTATATTAATTAATGTTGAAATTGAAGATTATTCGTCTTTTGACCTTGCACTTGTATAATGGTATGATTTTCATTACAAAAATGATGCATGACGTTTATATAAATATGATTGTCTATTGTTACAACTTACAGACATGTATAATGTTGTGCCGATAGAGTCAATCATAAAAATAGTACAAATAATTCAACGTGCAGAACAACAAAACGAATATTTTGTAAATATGTACATGTTTTAATTTAGTAATAAATAAGCCACTTGAATTTTTTTTTATTATAATGTGTGGTCAAAAAATATGCGTTTGTATACGGTATCAAACAATAGTATACAACACGTCAAACAACTGACAGCATTGAAAAAATGCGTATATTGATGGCATGTGTTGGTTGACTCTATATATGACGTTATACAGCATTATGTTAACACATTGATCTACATAGTGGTAGGACCCCGAACATTACTAAAACAACTCAGATCTTGTGTAACTAAAATTTTAAAATGCAATAACTCGGCCAATATTGCACATAGAAATATGAATTATATATCAAAATGTTCGTCTCATTGAGTCGAATCTAACAAGCCAAAGATCATCAAAATCTAATTACTGGATCCCAAGATAGCAAAATTTGAAGCTAAAATTTACATATAATTTTATACATTTGAAATGAAAATTAATTATAAGGTTTATACAAATGCAGATCTGACCTATTTTAGTAATGTTCGAGGTCCTATAGTGGTGTTGATCAACACATATACCAGTATGAATCAATGCCTACCAAACTTCCTGATGAATAAAAAATCATTTTTGGCAAATTTCGCTTACAGGCTGTAAAGGAAAACATGTAATATATTTTTCATTTTGAATGCTTATATACAGTGAATTAGTTTTATATAGATCATGTCGTCTGAGCTTGAATCATTGAAACAGCGCATCACTAAACTTGAGGCTGAGAATGTAGAGCTGAACTTAAACTGGAAATCGTTATTTCTAATAGGATACAAAAAAATTAAGGAATTCGATCTCCTATATCTATAGGTATAAGTAATTGCGTCACAGGCATAATCTGCCGGAGAATTATCCATTCAATAATTATTAAAATCCCAACCTTTCACAGGATCAGCTAACGCATCTAAGAGTGCATTATGTTTTTTCACCCCAAATGCATTAGACCTAGAGAATGCGTCGAATAATCTATTTTTTTCTTGATCAGATATATCTGGAAGACGTCTGGTAAATTCCATGAGTACAATATTCTGATGATGAGCTTCCTGGACTTGATAAAGTTTTCAAAGCATCTTCACCAAAACGTCTTTTATAATCCTATCCGGTATATCTTTTCCTAGGGTCCCAATAATTCTCCTAATCATCATCACTATCTTCTTCATCGATGTCAGATTCGCTATTGTCGTCATCATCCATGTTGATAGGTGCGACTTCATTATCTAATAATCCCAAAGCCTCCAAGAATTCGTATACCTCAATCTTATCACCAGCACTAGTGTCAGAATAGGTTTGTTCTATGACAATAATATAGCAAAATACTTATCTTCAATTTAGGTTATTTAGTTTCTCTTGTCTATGGTCGCTTCGTGCTGTAGTAAATACCCAGCATCAGGCGAAAATATGTTACATCACTAAACACATGATACTGCTCCCTCAAAGGAGGCTGATGACGATTATCCATGAGAACCATGATGTATATTTTAATGATCTGGCAATTGCCTAGAAGAATTATTAAGCGAAATCACATATTTGTATAAACTGAATTATTGTAAAGGTTATTTCTTTTTTTCGAATCACATGGGTGGCTTATCCAAAAGAGACTGCGGTATTCTAAACCCAATCACCTGAAATGCGCAGAAGATATTCGGTAAAATTCTTGCCGGCTTTCTATCTGCAAAATGTTATACGCAGTAAGACATCATTGGATTATTAGCTAGTAGATCCTGCTTCTATTGGTTGAAAGCGTGAAGAATCTTCACGGTTATTATATGACATAGTATGTATTACGAGCTAAAATTCCTGAACTTTATTTTCATATGTATTTTTTTTTTGTAACATATAATGATGATTCTACTCTTGCGGATTTTAAAATGGGTTGATTTTGATATGATAGTATCTTGATGCTTTTCAGTCTTTTCATATTTTTAAGGTATGTTGATAATTGCATAAAATTATTCATGTCAACAACAGGTCTTATTAACTGTTCTGCTATGATGGCAGTTTTTCATATTTTAATGATAACACTGATACCAAAAGCATAATTAACGTTCAAAACATCAGAGTAAGGATTGAGAGAATGACTACCGAGTATATTTTGTAAATGATAATGATGTTCTAATTAATAACATCCCACCTAGTATGACATTCCATAATATTACACTCAATCAAGATGTGCAACATATGCCAATCAATATGATCAATCATGCAGAATATTATATTATACTTTGGACATATAGTTATGAGTTGCAGTATAACGGTAAAAGGGTTTATAGGTTGGAAAATCAAAGGCAACAGGCGATAAATATCTGCTAGGGTGGGTGCGACATGCAAGAGAATTAACTAGACTACTTCTATTAGTTAGGATAGAATTCAACATGTATCACAGGCAAAGTCCTGAACATTTGTATTTATTTTTCGCATGTATTAATAAAAATTTTTCTTGGCAAAAGTGATCAAATCGTCATATGTGATTTTTTTATTATTTATATATCTAACTCAAACTTTTGAATTATTCCATCTCATATAAAAAAATATTATCAAACATGCAATCTGAGATCGATTTATTGAGAGAAATAAATTTGAAGCTCTTAGCTGAGATTACAGAACTTAGAAAGGAGAATGCCAAAGTCAAGGCTGAGAATGTGAAGTTAAAGCATACTTTGGAAGAACATGAAGCCAGATTCACGAAACTAGAATAGAGAGATAAAGAAAAGACCACCCTTATTGCTAAATTAGATGGTGATATCAGGGAAATCAAACAGGAACAAAATGCTGTTAATATTTCGGCACAAAGCAATAATACATCTATACCAAGGTCTCCAAATCATTCAATAACTTCACAATCATCTATTTTGCCATCTATTGAAGGGGTTTCAAAGCAATCGGATTATTCTACTGAAAAGAATAATGCTAACCCAGGGACTTGAGAGAGACCGCCCCCTATATCTCAGGATTTCAATTCAATACCTTTATCTTTAGCGCTTTCAGCAGATCAAACTAATATCGTTGTAGATCAGTATGATACTACCAAATCTGCGAAGTGCTTTAACAGCAAATCATTGGAGGATGATAGAGAGACGGATTCTTTCTTAGATGAGGTGCATAGGAAGAAGGTTAGTAATGAGATAAGGGAGAGAAAGTGGAAAATAAAACTTCAGCATGAATTGATTACCCAGAACTTATCCTCAGTTACTCCCATCTCATCCTGTCCATTCACTAGTTCGTGTTCAAAGAAAAATGTTGAGAAATTATGTTTAAAGGAGGGAGACAAATAGAATACTCTGTCATATCAAAAAATCCTCTATAGGGAAAAAGTGGAGCGAGGTTTAAGGCAGGAACTATTATCCTTTTGCAGTAAGGACAGCGATGGCAGGGTGTTTGACATTTAGATTCCCAATTTTCCTTAGAAGCGATTCTAATAGGATCTAGTAAAATTACAGCACAAACCATAGTCGATCTATTTAATGTAACAATGAAGGACAGACATAAGGAGATACTATGCTGGTATTGTTACTATAAAGCGTACGAGGATCAAATTAGAGATATTAAATCTATGAATAAGATTGATGACCAATCAGCAAGGACATTGGTATACAGCGAAATTAAATCCCTTCTTCTAGATATTACTGACGTGAACTTGCGTAAAATCACTTCTAGAGCTAAAAGGTTTATATATTATTCGAGGGGATAGGAATAGATAAAATTCAAGCAGTTACTTATAGCGCAAGTGCTATTTCAAGTTTGATAGAAATTCAGATTCAAGGTATTATAAGTTGTTTTCCCAAGACTTATAAGTTTTCTACAGATGATACAGATGAATGCCAAAAAATGATCAGCATAACAAATCATCACGCGCACGTAACTGAATCTTTTAAGGTAAGTATATCAATGATTTCATCAGTTACATCTCAAGCAAGTAGGTCTCATAACCGATCCTATTTTCGCAACAAGATATTGGATCAATATCCTAATTTATATAGAGAATGTAGTTGTGAAAATTTTGATTATTATAGGATTACTGATGAGACATCATGCAGGGACTATATCTGCCCATTATGCAAATTAGGTCATGATGATGAAGAAATAGAAGGTGAGTATAAAGCCGGATTTTACTTTATTAAATGCGAACAGCGTGAAATTGAGATAACTGCATAGTCTTACTCCTCAATCAAAGATTTTGGGGTGGGAGAAAAGTAATATACTGTATTTCTTACTTGCAGGCTCGCAGGCTCTGTATAACAGATAGGTTTTTTCTCACCCTACAGTTCGAAGAACAAAGGGGCGGGGATTTAAATTGTTTGTAGTCATATAAAAAGGAAAATGACTGAGTCTGATAAAATACTAACCGCCGAATATCTGGATTGGCATACCAAATTAATTGGATTACCAAGTATTTTGACAGATAATATTCGTTCCAAATTATACAAAAGATATAAAAAACAAACTGGAAATGAGCCATGGCAACTAACAGAAGTACGTGAATCAGAAGTTATAAATTTAAAGCCAGAAAAAGGGCCCATCACCTTCGAAGCTAAACCTGATCCAGAATTAATTATCAAATCCGTCTTAAAGCACTTCCCATACTTGAAATTCGGAAATAGTTTCAGGGGGATTGATAATTATGATTTTACAACACCTCAGCCGTGGAGCTCACCATGCCCTATCTGCGATGGAAAACATGGGAATTATGGATTACATGGCTCATGGTATTGTGAAAATGAGAATCAGTTCCCTTATGATCCTGAATTAATGAAGTTGCTATCCTAAGATAAGTTAGAATATTGTCTTACTTGCTTCACTTCAAGCAATAAATTCAAATTTGCGATAGTAACATAAAGAACTTTGTCATATGAGATCGATCACCTGAAATGCACAGAAGATATTCTTGCCGAATGCATTCATTTCTTCCGAAGTCTTGCAAATACAAAAATAGGGCATCGTACTACAATATGAAAAAAGTGTCAGTGAAAAAGAAAATTCATATGAAACATTGCGCAATTAAGGTGGGAGTACTCTGGTTGTGGCTATGCATTTCAATGAAGTAACTCAGGATTACAAGCTAATAGTATTTTTTGTTCCAGGATTTTTTGAGGATCACGAAGGCACAAATGAAACAGATTATGGAATTAATGATAGGATATTGTATTAGTACAATGTATAGGATAGTCCTTGTCATATATCACAGAATGGCTCTCGATTCTTGTAATTTATTTTTGTATAGATCACAGTATCTACAGTTATTAGTTATAACTTATTTATAACCGTAGTATAGCATTTGTTCTCAAACTTTCCCGCATGTACTTAATGAAATTTATTAATAAAAACTCTTCCTGACAATCTTTATATACTATTGTTAAATTAAGGAGAGGCCATTGATCAGATTTTCGTGATGTAATCATATTAACGTAATTTGCTCCAAAAGTGTATTCCAAAATCGATCCTGCAAATCATATAAAAAGGTGATGTCCCAGTTAGTGAACTCTTTTATCTGTCTTGCGCAACCGAACTCGTATATTCTGCAAAGTTATAATAAGGTAGGTTAGTTTTATTGCTTAGCTAGCTTCTAGAAGAACATCATCACGAAGTTAATCGATTTTCCCGCCTCTATAGATGTTCCAAAATAAAATGGACATTTTACTTTTTTTGCTATGTATCAGCATTTTGATCTTTGCCGAGAAAATCGTGATTGCTGACACGTGTCAAACCAGCACAGTAAAATTTTTGATATCTGTCACATGTCTTATATCAAACATCTGGTACAGTAAATTAAATAAAGTGATTGGTATCGTACTTTCGCAAAAACAAATATTTGGCGGATTGGAATGCTACAAAAATGAAATATAATAGTAAGAAATGGATCAGTAGTATGTCAACTATTTTTTTATCAAAAATTATGGCCATGCACTTATTTATTCTCTGGTAATATAGGTTCGAAATTTATTCAACACGGAAAAGATTTATTGCGGAACTTAAAAAACTTTTATATGCTTTATGTGAGTGAGAGTGAAACGGATATTATCGTTATAGATAGGTATATATATAAGTGGGATAGATTATTAGAATGTGAGAAACTTATAGATAGCAATAATAGTGTTAGAAATAAATTAACTATAGATATTTTCCTGAAAAGTAAGAGAGCGAAGAAATAACTTTATCAATTTTTTTGTGAACAATCGTAACGATCAGAATCATGTGACTTTGAAATCTGTGTAACAATCGATTTCATAATTATCAATCACTGGAAATGTCACACCAAATTTAACTTATTATGGTTAATATAATAAAATTTTTAGTGTGGCATCCTCTTCCAATATGTAGTACATCCACAAAGTTTA
>NQWY01000363.1:0-15003 GCA_019425655.1 Rhizophagus prolifer
ATAATTTGATTTTGAGACAATCAGATCAATGTTTGATCCGCCTCTGAAAGATTACTCGTTTATTGTCATGAAAAAGGTCCTACATTAAATGTTCTACAATGTTATTAATCATAATCAGTATATTTACAGATTTAACTATTAAAGATGAATTTTGGGTCATATCATCACGAAGATCACTATTCTTCGTGACGCAGAAATCTATAAGGTGTTGAGACCTGACCTGGAGATCCTAAATTTCGTTATTAGTTAAAATTGATAAAGTATTTATCATTGATGTAAGATTTACCACTTTTAAACCAGCATTTAAAAAAATGCAAATGATAACGACGCAATATAATAATAAAAATAGTCAAAGTTATCAATCTTTTGAAATAGATACAGATAACATTATAATTTTAAATATTATCTGAATTTAAATATATTTTCTTTTATTTTTATATGTATATACAATATATATTTTTATTCTTTACATAAATAAAATTTGCCATTTGTGCATAAATATAATTTCCAGTAATAATATTATTCATTCATTGGTCTCCTTTGAAATACGTTTGCAGGCATATATACCACTGCATCTGAAGAATTCAAATTTCTTCCAACGAGAGGAAAGTAACATATGTCTACACATAATTTATTGATTTCATCATTATTCCATGTTCCTCGCATCATATTTGGATCAATGTTACTTCTATTTTTGGTTCTTGAACATTTGTGCGAAACCAAAAAAATTTAAAAATATCTTGAATAAGTTTTGGTGCCATTGCATCAACTTGTTCTTTTCTATTAATATCTTTGATTTTACGATAATGATTCATCGTGTTGTTAAGTTCGTTGCTAACATAAGCTATAAAATCATGCATTCGTATATTTCCATCATCATCAATTATATTGTTAAATCCACGATTACCAAGAATTCCATAAATTTGTTGGCGTATTTTTATTATCGATGCATCAGTAACCTCATCAGTTCCAGCACGAGTTACTGAGAATAACCTGATTAATCTTAACAATTCTTTTGCTTTTGATTCTATATTTGATTCAAGTGTAAAAGGTTCGGACATCTTCCATGGTTTTTCAAATACTGCGTCGTTTCACCTTGAAATATAACCAATTCACGAGAAAATTTGAATACTAAATCTAATACTTTACGTTGTAAAATAGCTTTGATAAAAATCTTATTTGGATTTTCCGTAGTAATTTCATTTAAACAACCATATTCTTGCGCAAGTTTTTGTATTTCTTTAATATTAATATCTATATGTGGTTTCAAATGAGTTACGTAATTTTCCAACGTGACTTGCAATTTTAAGATATCTTGTCTTAGTAATTTAACTGAATGATTTTGATCCCCATCACCAAGACGAGTATTTGTTGCAATACCAAGTGCTGATTGATATTTTGCCTCTTCTCTAAGTTTGACATTTTCGTTTTCTAGACCATGTAAACTATTCCCCTTCTCATCTAACTTTTGTCTTATATTGTTAATATTCTTCTTATATTTCTCCTGTACTTGTTTAAGATCTTGCTGAAATCTTGTTCTTTGATCTCTTAGTTGATGTTCTAAACTATTAATATTATTTTCCATATCTGTTTCTATATTTTTTTTTGCTAATTCTAACTTATTATAGCGGTCCATTAATTGATCATAATTTCGTTGATAGTTTTCTTCTAAATCTTTTAATATTGAGTCGAATTCTTGCTTTTCCTTTTCCAATTGTTTCTCATATTCTTTTTTATTTCCTCTGATTAAATTCTTAGAATTTTGTTTTCCTTCAAATAATTCATCTTCAAGTTTTTGGACTTTTTCTTCTAATGTTTTTATTTCTGAGTTGAATTTTCGCTTTTCTTCTTCCAATTGTCTCTCTAACTCATGATTATCAAATTTTATTTTTATTTCAGACAGTTCTTTTTCACTTTTTTTCTAGTTCTTGATTGTAAAAATCGATATAATTATTCAAACTTGATTAAGAAAATCCATTAATTTCGGCACTTTTAGGGTTTTTTTTTGAGTAAAAACTCATTATTAATTAAAATACTAGCCTGAATATAATTTTTTTTTTAAAAAAAAATTGATGGTCATATAGTATAGCGTGCTACAAAAAACCGTCAAAATCCAAATTCTATTGCTAAAAGTACTAGTACTTATCAGTGCGGATCCCTGGACAACACTAGTCACATGATGAAAATGCATGGCTATGGCACTAATTGACGTGTACATTTACATTGAGAATTTTTAATATCAAGATCTCTACTGCCGAGTATAATTCTAATCCTTAAAGAGAATATAACAAAGAATATGATTAAAAGAACTTATATTTCGCAGTTAATGGTACAAAGTATCCACCGCCGTTTCAGGTTTATCCCGCAAAAAGGAAACGGCAGAAGACGCCACATTCATATTTTCAACAGCAACAGTAGCAAATATTTCCATATGACAAGATTTTAAAAGTAAATAGGATATTAACTATCTTAAGTAATTAATTCCAATTGATATTTTCAAACTCAACATATTTTGCATTCAAAAGATTTTGTTACAAAGTATATCAGATATATTATTTTTCGCTGAGTTAATGAAAGTGAATTAAAAGTTTAATATAGTTTAATTTGACTGATACATGTTCACAAAATTTTTCAAAAACTTTTTGAAGTTTTTGCGATAATGAATCGGTTGAAAGCCATTTTCTTACTACGCAGGTACTACCTTTAAGAAAGTAAAATAATAAAAAATACAATTTCTGAAGACAACTTACAGATACAATATGTATTAAATGCGTCTTTAAGAATAAAATTTTAATGAAAGTGATCCTTAAAGAGTCAATTTTAATTATCTCTTTTCATAACGGATATAACAGGATTCGTGAGCATAGGAATATTTGCTTACTTTGATGTAGATATAAATTCGCCCACAAATAACGCTATAGAAATTTCTTTTTACGCTGTTCCAATTGTTCTTTATTAATATAAAAATTCTTTTTACAACAAGATCAAAAATTTTCCTAAAATCGACAAATTTTAACTCCAATCTTCCATTCATCAACTTCTAATTTCTTATTATATATTGTTTATTCATTTAAACTTAAGTAATAAGATTACGGTAATATTCTTTCTCTGGTCCCGTAAACAGAATTTTAACCTTCGTACATCATAATGATTTCCTTTAGAATGTTAATAGCAGACCACAAAGAAATTCAATAAATGCCTGATCTACGTAACATGAACTCATAGTTATCGCTTGTACGTCGAGTTATTTGTCATCGTCTAATAAACCTCGAGTTCGAGTTGTTAGATTTTACTGTGCCACCACCGCAATACGCATACAAAAATTGGGAATAAAAAAAAAATTTTTTAGATTACATGAATTGCAATATTAAAATCATCTTCTCAGATTCAAACTACAATCGTTGCAGTTTCAGCTTTAAATTAAGTAATTTGTGAGAATATTTAATTATTATAAAATAAACAATCGAGAAATTTAAGGACATGATAATTCTGACTCGAGGTAAAGTAGATCGACTTAATTAGCTACGTTCTGTTGTAAATATTAAATTTCTAATATTCTCCCTTTCGATCAAATTTGCAATCACGCATTTCACTCACTATAATAATCGTATTATCATCAAATTCAGCGGGAACCTTTAAGACATAAAGAATCTTTCATCAATTAAGTTTAATTGATTTTTAGAAAAAAAATTGGAACCCTTTGTTACCGTAATTACATCATAATTTTCTATCAAAATCCACAGACTATTTATTTTTCCTTTAATATCTTTACCTAGTCATTTAAATTTAGTGCATGTGGAAGAAACGGTTTTGACGAAGGTCGCAACGATGGCTTTTACTGTTAGTGCTGATAATCCCATGATATTACTCTCGTGTAGGTGACTAGGAGTTATTATATTATGACCCCCGTTGAAGTTTCGAACTATCCTTCAATTCCTTCATACTTTTTTCCAATATACCTTGGATCTATGAGCAAATGTAAATCACTTTCTTTTTTTATTAATGAATCGTTAATTAGACAATTAAAAATATTATTATACATTAAATCATAAATATTCTTACGGAATATATGAAATATAATAGGTGAATTTTTTGCCACAAAAATTATTTTTGAATTATTTTGTCATCTGTTATTGTATAAATAAAAAAATGTGAGAATTTTACTAGCGTCAATTTACGTGTTTATCAACCATATCAATGAATTGGGGCTTTGTAAGCCATTAGGGGTAATTGGGTAAAAGATTATCTAAATCTAAACTGATTTATGATCATAACTAACTTAAGATATTTTGTTATTGTTTCTATATACGATTGCAAAATCCGAAACGGGCAATTAATTAAATAATAAGTTGCATGTAAACAAGTTTTACATCCTGTCAACAATGATTCTTTATCATATATTGTCTTTTTTAGCCTTTAAATGAAGTTTCTCCTTTAAGATGTTTTATGTATGATTATGTAATTGAGTGAAATAAGGAAAGAGTAAGTGATTATTGCGAAATTTTCTTTATCGATACTTAAAAGTTTTTTGATCATTTAAGGAAAAAAACTCGATGATCATTTTGGACCTGGAGAAATGAAGTATGGTTTAAGAATTTTATCACAACGTTAAATCCAATCTACGTACAATTAGAAGTTCTCAATAATGAATTAGAATTAAAATAGAAAGAAACATATTACCGTTAATGTAAAACTTCTATTTACGACTTCTTAAAACTAGCATTTGACAAAATGCGAAATACTGCTTATTTGCATCTATTTCAAAAGATTGAATTTTTAACTATTAGTATTAGTTCTTTATATATTATTGTTAGACTTTATTATTAACTCATCTTTTTTCTTAAAAAAAAGAGAGTAATATTCATATGAAATAAAATTTTCAATTTGCGCAAAATGTTATCATCACTAGACTCTAGTAATAATATTATTCGTATGAATTTCTTCGCTGATATCTCGCGGAAATACTTTTGCAGGTGTATATATTTTTATGTCTGGAGAATCAAAATCTCTCCCAATCAGAGGAAAGTAACATATGTCTACACGTAACTTATTGATTTCATCATCTTCATTCCATGTTCCTTGCATCATATTTGGATTAATTTTACAGTTATCTAAATAATATTCTATTTCTATTTTTGGTTCTTGAACATTTGTGCGAAACCAAAATAATTTATAAATATCTTGAATAAGTTTTGGAGCCATTGCATCAACTTGTTCTTTTCTATCAATATCTTTGATTTCACGATATTGATTCATAATTTCATTAAGTTTGTTGCTAGTATAAACGATAAAATCATGCATACGCATATTTCCATCATTGTCAATTATATTGTTAAATCCACGATTACCAAGAATTCCATAAACTTGTTGACGTATTTTTACTATCGATGCATCAATGACCTCATCAGTTCCGGCACGAGTTGTTGAGAATAACTTGATTAGATTTAATAATTCTTTTGCTTTTAAGTCTATATCCGATTCAAGTTTAGAGGGTTTACCTTGGAAATTAGAAAATTCATAAGAAAACTCGCATACTAAATCCAATACTTTACGTTGTAAAACAGCTTTAATAAAAAGCTTATTTGGATTTTTTGCAGTAATCTTATTTAAACAACGATATTCTTGCGCAAGCTCTTGCACTTTTCTAATATTAATATTCATATTGGGTTTTAAATGAGTTACGTAATTTTCCAACGTGACTTGCAATCTTAGGATATCTTGTTTTAATTTAACCGAATGATTTTGATCCCCGTCGCCGAGGCGAATATTTGTTGCAACACCAAGAGCTGATTGATATTTAGATGCCTCTTCTCTAAGTTTCAAATTTTTGTCTTCTAATTCACGTAAACCATTTCCCTTCTCGTCTAATTTTTGTTTTATATTGTTAATATTTTTCTTATATCTTTCGTTTGCTTGCATAAATTGTTGTTCAAAATTCTTTTCTTGTTCTCTTAGTTGTTGGTCTAAATTGTTGATATTATTTTTCATATCTGTTTCCATATTTTTTTTCGCTAACTGTAACTCATCATAACGTTCCTTTAACCCTTTCCAATTGTCTCTGAGCATTTTGTTTTTCATTGGACAATTCAACTTCAAGTTTCCGGAATTTTGCTCTAAATTCTTGCCTTTCCTTTTCCAATTGTTTCTCGTATTCTCTCTTAATTGTTTCTCTTAAACAATTGTGCCTCATACTCGTTCTTAGAATTATGAAACTTTCGTCTTTCCTTGGATAAATCATCATCAAGTTTTTGGACTCTTCCTCTCAACATTTTCAATTGTTCCTTTAAATCATGATTGTTTTCTTTCTCTTTATTAAAATTTACTTTCATATCAGACAGTTCTTTTTCAGTTTTTTCTAGTTCTTGTTTATAGACATTGCTATAATCATTCCCACTTGATTGAGAAGGAAATTCGTTGGGTTTGTCATCTTCAGCTCGATTATTTTGACCTTTTTGTTTTTTTTTTTTGCTTGGCCAACTCATTTTAATGAAAAATACCCGTCTAATTATAAATTTTCAATTTTATGAAAAATTTTCTTAAATGGTAAATCAATCATTTATATATAAAAATAATGTGATAATTGAAATTTTATCACTTATTCAAGTTAAAAATCAGGTTTGATCTAAAGAGATTTTACACATACGTGCGTCATAACTCAATAACCGTGTGAAAAAATAATTCAGAGTTAACAAGTTTATTTCTAAAATAACTTTTTACTCCTCATTTTATCCTTTTTAAATATGGCCTTATCCAATTTCATCAATCACAAAAAAGTATGTTGTACAAAAAATTCATTGTATAATGTTATAAAATACACTTCCCTTGGTACCTATTTCCGTACAGCTTTTCAAGAATTGATATTTTTTTAGGTTTTTAATTGCTATTTTAATGAATTTCGTTCGTTAAATTTTATTAACTTACACTCGTATTTTATTGTATTGGCTTTTTTAGATTAAAAGTTATAATATCTCGAAGAAAAATTATATTGTATATCAAACGCTCAAATGGAAGTTGACCTTTGCTTCGTTATGGACTGCACCGGTTCTATGGCAGGCCACATTGAAGGAGCCAAGAATTCTATTAAAAGAGTGGTAGATTACATGGCAAATATGGAACCAGCAATTAGAATTCGGATCGGTTTCTGTGGCTACCGTGATCATTGTGATGGACCTAATCGCTTGCAGATTTTTGACTTCACCAATTCTCCCGAAGAGTTCAAAAATCGCTTATCGGGTGTTGCAGCTACAGGTGGTGGAGATACTCCGGAAGATGTCTTAGGTGGTCTTAACGCAGCTGTAACCAGAATGACATGGCGAAATGACATCCGCGTCCTTTTACACGTCGGTGACTGTCCACCACATGGTCGTCGTTTCACTAATACAGATGATAGTTATCCGGATGGCGACCCAAATGGTTTAACTGCAGAAGGTGTAATGGATGAATTGCTATCGGCAGGAATTTGTTACTTTTTCGGGGAGATTACGGATTTAACCAAAACGATGATTAATGAATTTAAAAACATAATTGGAGAGTTTTAGGAGCACTCCGGACACGGAAGGATTAGTAGAAAAATTTTTTGATGGTACTCGTTCGGCTATCAGTACTGCTATCACATTGAGGGAATAATAGTGTTTTGTTTTATCAATAATTCAAATTAGTCAAATGTCAAATTGCAAGTTGAGTTTTTATATACATAATTTTATTATTATTTTATATGAAATGAATAAATAAAGATTTTAATTTTATTGAATCTTATAAATTAGGTAAATTATTAAAGTTGTCCTTAAAAAAAGTTTTAATTCTTAACGTTACCGGAATAACCCCTGTAAAAAAAGTCAATCCGTGTTTTTATATTCCATTTTTGTTCCGTAAAAGGATCATATTCACAGAACTAATAACCTTACATTGTGAAAATTTATCGGATTGTTAATGTTTTCCGTGAATGACACCGGGAAGGGTTCATTTTTACGGAATTTTTTACAGAATAACGGATGAAATTTTTTATAGGGAATTTATTATGAAATGTTATAATCTTACACGTAATTGAATTCATGCTTTATAAAATGAATTATCTGTTATATAAACGTACATTTTACGAAGAAATTTGTACTAAATCTTATGTTTACATTCTATTAATTCTTTGTTTATAAAAACCATATAAATATCAATACTCTTCTAAATATAAGGAAGAAAATACAGTTTAGAGTGTTAAAATATATGTAATTTATAATTTTGGAAGAGAATAAATGCTTTTTTTTCGCATAATATCGCGTTTTCATATAAAATTATCGATAATATCCCCTGACTCTATAATAATAATAGCTTGAGGTCCTAAGGAGCAGTTTTTATTATTTCTAAAAATAAATTTTAACTTTTCATTTTATCCTTTTTAAAAAAAAAGTATGTTCAGTTGTACAAAAATTCATTATCTGATACGTTATAAAAATGCACTTCCCTTGATACCTATTCTGTACAGTTTTCAGTAAGTTTTTAATTGCTATTTTAATGAATTTCGTTCGTTAAAGTTTTATTAACTTACACTCTTATTTTATTATTTGATTGTGTTGGTTTAATTATAATATCTCGAAGAAATATTGTACGTTCAAATGGAAATTGACCTTTGCTTCGTTATGGGCTGTAACGGTTCTATGGCAGGCCACATTGAAGGTGCCAAGAATTCTATGGGACATATGGTACATTACATGGCAAATATGGAACCAGCAGTTAGAATTCGGATCGGTTTTTGTGGCTACCGTGATCATTGTGATGGCCCTAATCGCTTGCAAATTGTTGACTTCACCAATTCTCCCGGGGAGTTCAAAAATCGCTTATCGGGTGTTTCAGCTACGGGTGGTGAAGATAATACTCCGAAAGATGTTTTAGGAGGTCTTAACGCAGCCGTAACCAGAATGACATGGCGAAATGACATCCGGATCCTTTTACACATCGGTGACTGTCCACCACATGGTCGTCGTTTCAATAATACGGATGATAGTTATCCGGATGGCGACCCAAATGGTTTAACTGCAGAAGGTGTAATGAGTGAAATGCTATCGGCAGGGATTTGTTACTTTTTTGGGGAGGTTACGGATTCAACCAAAATGATGATTAATGAATTTAAAAACATAATTGGAGAGTTTTCTGTGTTTGATTTCAGGAGCACTTCAAATCCAGAAGAATTAAGAGAAAAATTTTTTAATGCTACATGCCATAAATTCCGAATTGATCAAAATTGCCAAATTAAAACATATACATACCCTAATTCTCTCATTAGTACGCAAATTGTGTTTTATTTACAAAGTTTAATTTTATTAAAGTTATTATTTTATAATGAAATGAATAAATAAAATATTAAATTTTGTGAATTTTATTAATTAGGTTAATTATTAAAAAATCTCTAATTCTTAAAGATCTTTTACCGGAATTAATTCATCTAGGTATATGATGTCTCACGTAAATGACGTAATCACCAAAAATGTTTTTACAAATAGAATTAATAGAATGAAAATCATAAATAATAAAACTCTTAAATAATGTAAGGAAGAAAATAAAGTTTAGAGAGTAAAAATATATGTAATTTTGTAATTTTAGAAGAGAAAAAAAAAAAATTTTTTCGTAAAATAATCGCGCTTTATATACAAACATCTTTAACGTGGTAGAAGTATTCGAACAGATTCTATATTTCTTAGCGACAGATAGGTCATTCTATCTCTTTTTGTTTGCCGATTATGGTACAGATGCGGTGCTCCTATTCTATGGAAACACGTTGAGCTAAGGTTTAGTAACTCACGAAAAATTTTTATGAAAATGGTAGGTAGAAGACAAAAACCAGTTTATAGCTCAAATAGAAATTCCACACTGCCAATCACTTTCAGATAAAAAATTCAAAGGCATTGTGCGCCTGTTCCCAAATATAGTTCATTTAAACTTAAATTATAGCACAGGGTTTAGTGATAAAACATTAAATCGAATAGCAAAATCATACCCCAATCTGAAGTATCTCAACTTGGGAAAGTATAACTGTGATACTAGATTAATAACTGATAAAGGGTCTAAAGGCAAATCGCAAATTCATGTCATAACTTAGAATATCTAAATATTTCTTATTGCACAGAGTTTTCTGAAATAGCTATTTGTAATGTTATTCGTTCTTGCCCAAGGCTCCAACATCTCGACATTAACGGTTGTGAAATAACCTATACGACTGTAGAGGTTGGGACCGACGCAAAAAATCCTAGCCGATTAAGCTGCGCCGAGCTAGTCCGGACTTTGGAGTAGTGAGGTCCTTAAGGGACCGGGATCATCACCCGGAGCGTTGAAGATCGATCCTACATAGCTCGCTATCCGGATCCACCAGTCATGTGAGTTGGTTGTGTTTGTGCGACAGACAATTTCGAAAAAAATAAATACGCAGCAATTTTTAACCTCTGTCTTTTTTCCCCTGATCAACCTGATCAAACACGCGAAAATACTTTGTTGCGACACAAAACCAACCCTATAAGTTAATATTAACGTCAAAAGCATATGCTGTGAAGGGCTGAGGACTTTGCAATTCCGAGATCGCCAGGCATAAAGCTACTTTGAGTCTTGCGAGGTAGTTCTCTAAACCAAAAGGAATCAGAATTCCGCCTGTAAATACCTCAAAGGTTTTCTTGACATCATACGATAATGTTAATCATCTTTCTTATCTTTGGTGTTCGACTTCTTTATTCCACAAGGTTCAGTAACAGGATATAAAGCGGGTAGAAGTTGAGGCAACATTCCCCGCGAAGAATCAAGGTGTGTATATGTCAGAAGTTATGTTTTCGTGTGAATGAGGGAACCCCTGGCCCTGACTAATTTCTCACTGTCTCGCGTACCAGGAAATCGGAAAAAATGGCACTATTACCTTAACGTACCTCATCATCCCCACTGGCCGCTTTATTGGAATTCCGCGCGATATTGCAGAATGAGTTATTACAATCAACATCAACGTTTTGGTCGATAATCTCACGCTCAAATTCAGCAATTGTTGCCAGACGCATTCAGAAATGTTTCGTTTTATCTTCGCGCATTTCATCCTAAGGCTGTAGATACAGAGTTATGAGTGCATCGAGGGAACTCGATTTCTCAATATTTCAGTGACAGCCCACCACCCGAAGGACCTCGCCACGCTCTTATAGAGGAAGATATTCATAGTATTTATAACTAGTAATGTGATATGTTCGCAATTTTTATGTACTGTAAATCGGTTGTTTCTCTGTTTCACTTCCGGCAATGATATATTTTTACATGTATAACGGGTCCTGACTCTTTTATTAATAAAGTTTGATTCCATTTGTCACGTAACATTGAATATTTTTGCCCTTTATGTGACATTATTAACCATGACAGTTAGTGAAACCCATCTGAGCTTGATTTATTAAGACACTTCGCTGGAGGCTGAGCTTGAGGCAAAGAATGCCGAATTTAAGGTATTGATACGGCGTGTCTCATTGATGGAGGCTGAGCTTGAGCCAATTGTCGAACCTGAGGTATTAGACAGCGTAACATTGAGCTTGAGGCCGAGATTTTCAATCTTAAAAATCAAATATTTGAGGGCTTGGATCAAGAGCTGAAAGCGGGTCAGAACAAATCCCCGCTTAACTGTTTTGCCATTCCTACGGTCCAAGATATTGTTGTGGTCGAAATCGACGACAAGAGATCCATTCATTTTCTCAGAGAATCAATTAGAGAAGCAATTAGAAAAGCATACGCACCTCTGTATGATAATATTCCACTTACTAAATTCGAACTCCGTTCGATTGATTATACAAACAGTCTTCAAACCATATCTTCGAGCAGGAGCATTATTACAGGGCAAGTGTTGAACCCAATGTCTAAGATTTCCGAATGTTTCAAGGACATATCTGAAAAGAAATTCGCGTTATAGTTTATCTAGAAATTCAAACACCCGATAGTTAGGAATATTAGCATTTTTATGTACTGTAAGCCGGTTTCCGGCACGATGTATTTTATTAAATAAAGCAGTTCTCTTGCGTACGCAAGCTCCAAACGCATATAACCTTGAATATTCTTTTCCATACTAACAACCATGTCCTCGCAGTCTGTTTGTGAAGCAAGAAAAGGCCCATCCGAGCTCGAGGCCGATATACTGAGAGTGTGCGTTGAAATGCTTGGGAAAACGATTGACGAGTTAAAGAGTGAGATTCTTGTTTTCATGCGCAAGACCAGGCACGTAGTGAAACGAGTGGTTGTGACTGATTCCGAAGAAGACGATGAGACTGACTCCGAAGATGATGAGACTGACTCCAAAGAAGACGATGAATCTAGAATCCAATGAAGTCGACTAGTACGTCGAACCTGGAGACTCGAATCCCCTGGACCGGTTAGACACCCCAAACGCATAAACATTGAACATTTTTTTCCGTACATGTGTCATTATTAACCATGTCCTTGCGGTCTGTTTGTGAAAGCGAAATAGCAAACCCAGCTCCTTTGGAGCGCTCTGAAGGAGCAACCACGAGGTCCGAACTTGAGGAGCTGAGACAGCGCAATACTGAGCTTGAAGTATTGATCACTGAGCTTGAGGCTAAGAAAACTGACGAGAAAGCTAGGCTTGAAGCATTGAGACAGTGCTTCGCCAAGCTTGAGGCTAGAATTTTAAAACTAGAGCAGGATCAGGCAGAAAGAGAAACTAAGAAAAATCGCAAATTCCAGACCAAGTGCATCCAGATAGCTAAGGAAATTCTTAATGAGGAACCTATGATCGAATATCGCCCTTCTTTCATGAACGGATTTGAGCTTGATGCCTTCTTCCAAAAATGCCGAATTGCGCTGGAGGTGCAAGGTGCTCAGCATCGGTTTCATAACACTAGCTGGTATAAAAAGGTTAAAAAAACTCGAAGACATTGTTAAACGTGACCGGCAAAACGATGCATATGTCAAGATAATGGAATTTTCCTTCTTGAAGTATGGTACGACGAAAAACCAGAAATCGTTATTCCTAAAAGGATCCAAAAAATTAAGGAGTTTGTTTGTCTAACATCTCCTATAATCAATAGTCTTATAATACATTCGTATTTAAAGTATCTTAATCATATTATTCAAAGTGAACGCGTAATTAAGAAAGAAAAATACTTAAAAATAAATATAAAAAGGTAATGTTTTCGTGTTTGTTTGTTCAAGCCGCTAAATCAGTGTTAGGGCATCAGGTAACCTACGCTCTTGTCTGATGTTTAAGTCTACGAGTCTTACCTAGCACTACTCCGTCGGGGCACAGATAACCTACGCTCTTGTCTGTTGTTGAAGGCTACGTGCCGAACCGACTTAGTTACGAGGGGAAAATCAGTAACAGTCATTATGATTGAGAACATTAATTACCTCTATTCTTTTTTTTTTTTTTGTTAAGGGCACACGATCTGATTACCATCTGGAGATATTTGCGAAAACTTAACATGAGTGAAATTCCGAATACCGAGATTAACATCCAAAGTGTTTGGTGTGGCAATGAAATTCAAGGTAATGCTATAACAAGGAAGTGCTAGAAACGTTCAAGATTCTATGGGAAAAGGAAACTCTGATTCGTATGATGACAAGAAGAAAGTAAGTAATGTCAACAACACAAGAAGCGAAGCATGACATATAGAGTAACACTAAAGGTATCTATGTGAAATTTTAGAATAAAACTACAATCCCGGAACAACAAATATATCCAACAAAGCGAAATAAGGAAGATGCTGAGGGAAAAGAAGATCAATCTCTTTTTTGGTAGGCTCTAATAATTCATCCTATTTGGTATAAAATTCGATTTACCTCATCCACAATGTTGTTGTTCGTGCTAATGGAGATTATTTCTCAGGAATCGGATGAATCAGTAGTGAACTTGCCGGTATTCTTTTTTTTTTTGTTTTGGTACTTATGTTCTTCACAGAAATCTGAATATTCATTAAACCTTGATCTTGTAGCAAAAACAAAATGACATAACACCTAAGAGGAAATTAGATGATATTGAGAAAGATGATGACATCTACGACAATTTTGAAATTGATATCAACGATATCATTCTCATTGTAAGAGAAACAGATGTTTGCGTAAAATGGAAGAGTGGCGTAAAAATTCTGACTACATTTCAGGAATCCACAAGCAAGAGTATGTCTGTCAATAACATCTTCAAATATTATTATCTAAGATTTTACAGTCTGTTGCGCTACAACATAATTGATACCATTAGTTCATCAGCAACAAATGCATGGCGTCTTTTTGAAGATATTTGGGAGACTATGATTATTGCTATGAGGGAGGTGACTTCGATTTCAATAACAAAAGATGATAAAATAAAAAATTATGCCAAAGAATCCTTTATGGATGTGGTAAGCAGATTTTATTTTGAAATATTGAGTACGGCTTTGTTGAATACTGATTTTGTTTTTTATTTATTAGAACTCACTCGAAAAATTACGGGAAGCAATTAAGTCAAATCGTTTCACATTGAGGACAAGTGGTGATACTTGTTGGAAGAGACAAATTATAAAGATGTTGAAGATTTTGTAAGTATATTGGTGGTAATCCCGGCAGTAAGATCGATACTATAATTAAGTTGATGGAATTGAACCTTGAATTGTCTGTCGTAAAGGTCTCTGGATCTTCATCAAATCCCGATCATTCTCATTATGTCGGAGACTGGAATAAGATAGCGAAAAATCAAAATTATTTTAAATTTTATTAAAACAAAGTATTATGGGGATTTCCAAGAATTTCGCAAAATTAGTGTATGGAGTATAGTTGGATACTAGTTAGGTGAAACATGATGAGCGGATTAAGATCTAAGTTCATACCATTTATTAATAGGTCATATAACTTGTTTCTCCAACTTTATATTAGTACTAATTAGAACGTTGATAGCAAAAAATATTGTTTTATCATATTCTATCTCATCATCCAAGCTATCATCCAAGCTATCATCTAAGTTGTATCCTGGAATGTGGTGTCTTTGTTGGGATCAAGATTTAAAAATAAAAAAAG
>NQWY01000368.1:0-15085 GCA_019425655.1 Rhizophagus prolifer
AATTGCCGACGGGATGTTTAAATAAGGAAAATTATCAAACTATCGTTTTTAATACAAAATTTAAAATTTCAAAAATACTTTGTAAATTCCATGTTTAATCTTATTTCAGTATCATCATTAAATGTTCCAGGTGTTGAAACAATTAATACTGCTAAATCGATCATTGGCTATATAATCCAAACTCTTTTCAATTCTTGATCATTAAGCCCAGTATGTTCTATTATTTCCTTAAAGGTAAACATATTGGCACCATTATATAAAAGTAAAACACCAAGTTGGTGAAGTGACACGGAAAATTCATAACGTTTATCAAGATATGTTAATTTCACATCAGCTAAGATAATAAAATAATTAATTAGTATGATGAAAAACTGATAAAAAAGTTTTCCTATATATATTTTTTTATAATTACCCTTAGATAAATGCCATAACCATGTCAATCTTCTACCATTATGTTGGTTATTGTAAAAAGTTGAAAAATGAGTCACACTTTTTTCCAGCTATAAGAAAAAAAAAAAGAGAGACTTTACCTCTGTTGGTAATTGGAATTCTGTAGTTAAAACTTGTGTTAATGGCCAAGCACCAGCAGTTAATACTAAAATGGAAAAATCGACTAAATAATAAATGTTTAATGCAATTAATATTAAAAATTGATTCATCTAAAGAAAAACAATATATAAAAGAAAGAAATTTTTTAGGTGATAATTACCTCCAGTATTCATGGGATTTTTCTTTACAAATTCAGTAAAATCCTTATTGACATCCGCACTAATTGTGATATCAGTAAACATCCTTTGTAATTTACTAGTATACTCAACACCACATGCATTCTTGCTAACCTTTAATCGGGATATCATATTTGCTTCTGCTTCTTCTGAAGCAGAATTTCCATATATAAGACGTTTTGCAAGCATCCTAGAATAGAATTTTTGAAAAACATCCTTATCTTCGATATATTTGAAAAGAACAATCTATTTGTTAAACAATAAAATAAAATTTAATTTCATAACATGTATGAATATTATATATATGCGTATGTGTTGACAAGATAATTTACCATTTTATTTAATTTATCTTCAACTTCTTGTTCACTCCATCCTCCTTTGTGAGTTTTTTTCAATAAAACATCACAATAACGAGCCATAACCTCGGGAGAATGAGCAACTGGATTTATAGTTACATCATTAACAATTGTCCTAAAAGCCTTATCAATTGCAGCCACAAAAGCCGCATCATTGGCAAAAACTTTTTGACATACTGTTAGATATTTTGAGTGATGGTCTAGAAGAAATTCCACATATTCTCTAGGATCCTATATATTACATAAATTACAATTTCTAAAAATTAAAAAGTATAAGTGGTTCATTTAAATAAATGAAATAAATAAGTTACTACCTTGGCAATAGAATTTCCCATTCTGATTATCAACCCATTACCAATATTTGTAATATATCTTTCAAATGTTTCCAATAAGGGATTTACCCCATCAGGAATACGCGACAAGAGTGTATAGGCCATAGTACAATCTAATCAAAACAGATATAAATTAAACCGAATATGCCATATATACACTTTAATGTTAATAATTATATTATATGATATCTACCTTCATATCTCTCATTTGATATCATGGCCTCAAATTCATTTTGTATCCTTGTTTGATGTGTTGCTACATATTGCGTTTCACATTCTTTGATTACCTATTTTGTTCCATTTATTATGGAATAAAGGTTAGACATAAATGATACATGAAAAAATACGGACAGAAACTTTAGCTAAACACACAGTATCATGTGATGATTTATGACAATATTTCGAATTTCGTGTCACTTCCTCATCCAGCCTTTGAGAAGCCTATTTTAACAGTAATAAAAATTGTAAATAATATAACAACTAAATCGAGCTAAACAGATTAATAAATCATTCATGCCTTTTTCATATATTCAGAAATGCTAGCATTAGCTATTACTGTAGCAGATTCCCTTTCATAATATCGTCGTGTGTGCGTCAAATACGGTTTTTCGAATTCTTCAATGTATAAATTTAAAAGATGCTCGGACTGCTCGGTCAATTCAACTAGTATACAGAAACAAAAATGGTTATAATATTATCTAATTTCTAATAAGAATAAAAAATAGCGTAATATAAATACCAAATGACATAATTGCATCTGAGACAACATCAGGAACCTTATCTTCTCCGTCCCTATCTCTTCGAATCAATTCAAATATTTGACGCATGAATCGATCAGAATTCTTATCCTTTATTGTATAAACAATTTGCTTCTTCCATATATGATATGCCAACTATTGTGGCTGATACCGAAAATCATAACACTTACTGCTTGAACAGTTTGTCGTCTATAATTGCCACCTTGTACAGTCGTTTTTTTATCAACCATACCTCTTGTTTTGTTATCTTTTGTAACCAAAAGTTTATTAAGATAATCGCACATCAAACTAGAATATCCTGCAGCTAGGCTATAATGTTTCCATTCTCTAGCATAAGCACTCACTACATCATCATGATCTAAAATTGACTGATTCAAATATAAAAGAGATCGATTAATTTAACTAAAGATCGCGTTTGAACGTTAAAATATTCGATTAATTTTAGCATACCTCTCTTATTTGTATTGTATAATCATTCAGAAAATCAGCTATAGCATTAAACAATTTTTCAGTGTGTGGTCTTGGCGCAGCAGTACACATATCATACACCAATCTATTTTAAAGTTAAACGCTGTCAAGGTAATAAAGTAATTATTTTTTATTGAAAAGAAAGCATGATAGACGAACTTAGAAGATATCTCGAATTAAAGGATACTGATACATTTTCATTCCTGACACTCGATCTAAACCAGAGAAATTAAACATTTTTTCCAGATCCTGCCTAAACTCGGCGAAGACCTTCTCAAAAACAACTCGTTTTGAACGAAGAGACATTTTTTTTTTTTCTCCAATTTATATAATGACCAAGATTACAAAATGACACAACTGTAGAAGAGTCTCTAAATGTGGTTGAACATATAATATCACATGATCATGCATGTTGATCATACTCTCTTGGTTGGTTGGTTGGGTTTGAGTAAATGCCTGATCGCCACGATCACCACGATCATCGTCGTTAATATATGAATGTACAGTATGCAAAAACAATATTGCGCATATGCACAACTAATCACGGATATGGTGGCAAAGACAAAAATAAAAGACAGTTAAAGAGAGTGTTAAAAGGCTATCTAGGTTGATATATCATACAAATTTTACGGGTTAAATTTTTTAAAATAAAATCTATTTTATATTTAGATAATTGTATCATACAAAGAAAAGAAGATATAAAATACAAAAAATGCAAAAGTGAAATATATATATATGTGTGAGTGAATTTAAATAATAAATAATAATAAAAATGCAAGTCTACTTTATCTACTTATAATTTACATTTTAATAAATTTCATGACTCTACTAAATATTCCATCATTTTCCTCATTTTCCTCATCTGAAGAGTTGGAACTATCAGTTTGATTATCTTTTACCTTCTTTTCAGATACTTTTTGTTTTTCTTGTTCAAGTTGAATAATGGCGTCTTGAATTTCTTGTTCAGAAATTACACCACCAAAGAAAGCAGAGAAAGAATCAGGAACATATAAATCCTCACTGTCATCGAAAAAATCGTTTTTTGAATCTTCAGTAGGAGTATTTAAAGTTTTAAGAGTGTCGTAGACAAGAGTTTTATTACCGGTTGAGGAAGACATCTTTTTGAGGGATAAATTTAGAGATAAAGAAGAGTTTATTTGTTTGTAAAGTTAAAATTGTGGAGGATAATAGGATAATATGATAATATGAATTAGAATGAAAAAAAAAAAGTGTGGAAATTTGCTGGCTATTTGTACCTAAAAATTGTTGAATTTTGAGTAACAGAAGATATTCTTAGGTAACGATTAACGGATTGACCTTTTTTCGTAATCTCTTTATTTTTAAAGGCTGTTCGACCAATTTGGGAAATGATGCTTGATTCTTTGTTTAGGCCAGATGACTCCATCCTCGATAAACGATTTTGGTTGGTTCGCAAAAATATTCCCATAAATCATAATCCGTACCTTTTTCTCAATAAATTCCAGCCACATTTACAATTGAAGTAAAAAAAATTTCATTTGAATTATGATCATAACTAAATAACCACCCAAAGTTATTAAATTAATAAAGTTAATAGTTAGATAATCTCTTTTTATTATAAACAGAAGGTCTGAGAAAACAAATGTGTAACAATCAATGATCATAGAAGCAGTATACGAAGCCCATCCTAAAACTAGATTACCATTATTATAAGTTGAAGTTTCTTTATATGGTAATAAATAATATAATGGATTCTCTTATAAATATATATTTTTATAAATCAAAATTGCAATCTCCACGGTATTTCTTGATCATTATTAAACCTCCTTAATTTTTCTTTAATTTCTTAATTTTAAACGTGCATCAATTGCTTATCCAATCAATTATTTTAATTGCTGCATATTAAATTTCAGTTTTTTCCTTTTTTGTAGGTAAATCATATTATTACATTTATAAAAATGAAAATTCTTTGTTAGTTTTAATGCTCCTTGTTTTCCAAACAAGCTCACGTGAAGATTAAACTATTTTCAAATAATAATAGCTAAAAAAAAAGTTTCAGTTTTTATGGTAACGTTCTTTCTCTATCATAACATGGTTGTTATGATAACTTTTCATTTCAGGTGTTGATGGAGGTGTTATTTGTCCTTTTGCACTCCATCCATCTGTTTCTTCATCTATTGTTACACGACTTGGATCAATTCCTACAAAATAATAATTAAATTTAAAAATTATCATTGAATATAAGGAATACTCTTGATTGTGGGTGGCCTACCTAAATAACAAAAATCGCATATTTTAATAACATTTGTTGTGGTACTAAATCGGTTGTTTTGAGTATTCTCAATTGTCTGTGTTTCATCTGATGATAACGCCTCTAAAATTTCTTTTGGAAGCGATGAAAAATCAATTGGTTTCTTTGTGAGACAATCAGTACATACTAAAAAGTATAAAAAAAAAAAATGATTAGTCAATGATGAGTCCGATTATCAAAATATAATTTTATAATAACTTACCAATTTTTTTACATTTCAAACATGTATTCTAAAGATGAAAAGTTCAAAAAAGTTAGTTACTATATTTATTGAATTTAGTATGTAACAGAATTTATAATAATTACCCTCCATCTAAATACAGTAAGATCAACTCTGCATTGCTCACAACGCTTAGCTACAATAGCATCATGGATGTATTTTAGCTAATAAAAGTATATAAAAATTTTATAACATTAATAAATCTCTTTAATAATATAAAACGAATAAAAAAAAGTAAACCTAACTCACAGAAAAAACTACACTTGCTCGATTGTTCTCAATGTTTCTAAGAATAGTTCTTTCGAATGTATTACATTCATTAATAACATTGTCCTTTTCTTTATCTTTAATATTATCATCTTTTTGTGGAGATTCAACAAGCGATGTTGTACTCCTATTACCAACAAGATCCCATACGTGAATGCCAGGCGCTAGGTCTTCATCTCTTAAAGCATCCGGGAACATTGTAAAGAAACAAGGATCACATGCACGTGCCAATTGATCATCCCGTTCAATTGTGCCAGGAATAACAAAGTTCTATAATATTTACATAATTAGTTTTTTTCTATTACTTAATACCCTCATATCCTTCCTATCGATACTTACTCTTGTAGAACAAGCATGGCAAACAACTTTACCACATGCTCGACAGTGATGTTTTCTTCGAAATATTGTAAATTCTTCAGAACAATTCATACATCGATCGGCTTTTGAATCAGGAATCCATACAGGTGCGTGATAATTCTCTACAATTCTCTTTTTGTATGAGTCCTTCCTTTCTAATTTCTCATTATTATCTGGAGGTAAAGTACTTATTATTAAATAGCGTACCAATTTTAAGTGTTCTTTTAGCGCTTAAATATTCTTCTTTGGCATCCCGAATCGCATTAATCCACGATTCTTTTTCTTTTTGAGTATCTATACAAGTATATATGAGAAATTACCAATTGAGTTACTCAAATTAAATAAAAGATTTAAGATGAATATATTGAACAGTGATATCTAACCTACATAAACTGTAAAGCTCTTCTGAGGACTCATTATCTGGAATCCATTCTTTACATCTTGTTTGTTGATAAAAAAAAGTTAGGTATTTAGAAAATATTTGCTAAATCGAAGTGATTGAAATATATAGTTACATTGAGTATCTTCAACCACTAAAACTGTCACATCCTCAAGACTGAACTTTCGATGAAAAGTATAAGTATCATCCATCAGACTTGGACTAGCATATATCAAAATATCTGAAAACAAGAAAAATTCACGTTTCTGATGCGTTCGACGACATATCTATAGTATATAAGGTTAATTATGTAGATTTAATGAAACAAAAAGGATAAAGATAAATATAAATAATTTAATACCTTTTTGACAATTCCTCGCTTAATGAAGGTGCGACCAGGAACTAATAATACTTCGTCAAATCCCGTTAATGATTTTTGAATCTCCAGCATAGTAATAAACATTTCATGTTGTCGAATAGTTTCATTGACAAAAGTGGCAACATTTTCAATAACTTGATACGCTTTCTTTAAATTGAGATAATCTGGATGAGTTTCAACTGTTTTCTTTAACAAATCTTCTAACAATAATTTGTATCTGGGTATCCGCTGTACTGGCATTATCAAATAAGCTTGTAAAGTAAGACCTTTACATTGTCCTGTCTTGATAATATCCTTCGATTTTTCAAAATTTACCCTTAGAAAAGCGGAAAATGCAGGATTATCTCTTAATTGGACATCAATTACAGAAAGCGCAGAATTAAAATTTTTCACATAAATTGAATACATTTTAAAAAATGGAGCCTGTTTTTGACAAAAAAAAACATAAATAACTTGAAACTCGTAAGGAATAAATTATTATCGAATGTTATTATACCATATTCAAGAAAATATCTCCTAAGCAGCCATCCTCAGGATTCCAAAATTTATCTTCAGAATCTTCGATTGGTTTTTCATCTAATCTTCTTAATAGTTCTGTATTGACATTAATTAATTCGGAAAGATTCGCAAATATTTCATTAATTGATTTCTTAGACAGTATTGGATTGGCTGACGACAAGGATTTAGTCAATGGATCAAGGAATAACTATAAAACAATTTAGAAAAAAATATAATTATTATTCATTATTTGATAAATATTTTCAAAATTTGTTCTTTCCATCTTCATTTTGTTTAAATTTTCATACCCTCTGGACAAGCAGTAAACAATCGACGTAATGACGTTCAGTTGTTAAGATTTCGAAAGCAATATTAAAACGCTTTTGCATTAAAGTATTAAGACTCATTCTCATAGATGCTCTAGAAGCTCTTTGAGCTAATTGCGCATTTGCAGGTGATGATAATCTATTAGTACGTAAAATAACATCTTGAATAGAGGAACTTTCATTTGAAGCATTGGGAGAGAGGAAAGAGCTATTATTTTTTGGGATGTCTAATTCTTTTAATAAATCAAATTTATAGGAGTTGTTGGTATTATCGGTATATCGGATGACATGGATGAGAGTGTATCAGAATCAGTATCACTAGAAAGAATTGGCATCGAAGCACGTCTTGGAGTAATAATATATTGACGTGGATTGTTTAATTCTTTTGAAGCAGAAGGGATAGAATACCGATGGCGAGGAAAACTATTATTGGATAGTCTATTTAATTTATTAGGATCATCATTCGGTATTGAAGATGAATTGCTAAGCATCGAAGTTATATCAGACATACTATCTCGATTGTTTGTTATAGAAGTGGAAGCAAACGATGATGATAAGGAATGTGATGAATCGGATAATGCATCATATTCACTACTATCTTGATTTACAGAAGAAGAAACATTAGATATAGGTCTACTTGATGTTGGAGATGATGATAGTTCATTATCAGTTAAATTCTCAATATCTGGAGCTTCATTTATTGTGAGAAAAGAAGTATCGTTGTCTTGCTCAGTTTTAATAAGTGTACCATTAGTCATTACCCTTCCATGCTGTTGTTGATTTCCACCATCTTTTTGAACAAAAATCGACAATCTTGACTTTGCAGTTGCCTTGTTCTTTTCAAGTATGGCAGTAGGATGAACATGAACACTTTCAGCTTCCGGAATTGAGGGGGATGTACTAAATACCCAAGACTGACGCACATTGGATAACATGGTTCGTCGAAAAGTAGGCGAAGAAAGATAAGAGACACTATTAGTATAGTTTTGCTGTAAAGCAGTTGTATTAACTGATAAAGCATTATTATTGTTCATAGGACTACTCATTAGTCCGGACTCTTGTTGTAAATCGTTAGTGTTGTTCATGACTGCAATAGTTTTCACCGTGTAAATATCAGTTTTTTTTAAAATACCATCTCAGTTTCTTCCTGACTCAAAAATTAATATCAACAAGGAAAAAAGATGTTAAAACGAGGAGAATAAATAATAAATGGAATTAAAAGCGTTCATTAAAAGTTTTTTAATTTATTTATAAATGAATTTAGTAATATCTAATGAATCAAAAATTTTAAACTTTTCATATAAACTTCTTTTAAGGGGTACTACCATAAATAGTATACTGACATCATTCGTAACATGTGAACGGGATCATAATTTATGTCACACAAAATCTAAATAATTCGTTTCTTCCTTCGAACTTCGAAACTGTTACATGATCTTATTTCTTTTGTTCTTTGATAATTTCATTATCTTGTAATTGAACACGATTTAAATTTCTAGTGAAATCTTCGATTCCAATAAAATCTTGTGCTTTTTCTGCAAATTCTATAGCATCAGTATATAAAGAAATAGCTAATTCATTATTTCCTTTTCTTTCATGTATTAAACCGAGGTTATTAAGAATGACTCCAGCACATTCATCACAATCTTTATCTCCACTATTACTTTTAGCTATAGATAGACCTTTTTGTAGCCAGCCCAAAGCCTCATCATATTTTCCAGTATCATAAAAGACTTCTCCTAAATGACCATTAATTATTGCTTCCCAACATTTCAACGTAAAGTCATCTATTTTTTGCTTTTCTTGTATCATCTTTAGTAATCCTAAATAAAGTGTTAGAGCATAGTCATACTTTCTCTGTTTTGCATATAAACTTGCAAGTAAATCCGTTATAGCTATAAAATCTTTGCTTATTAATGACGAATTTGTAAATATCGAAGTTGAAATAAACTCTACTGATTCATCATCATTTTCATTAAATAATTTAACTTTATTTCCTTGTAATAATCCTATTGCCCATACAAGATATTTTTCTGCTGTATTATATTCTTGAACTCTTATATACAAATCTCCCAATTTCTTTGCAATTTCAATCTCTCTTCCTTCTTTTTGTGGTTGTTGTAATAATAATTCCAAGATTTGTTTATATTGCATAATAGCATTGTGCAAGCTTCCTCTCCATATATAATTATCGCCTAATGACTGCAAAATATCGATAACAATAGGATCATTTACTTCTAATTTGTCTTTTTCAAGTACAATTTGAAGTGCTTGTCTTAAATAAATTTCTGCCATATGTGAATCAGGTGATAAATTTGTACGTACATAGGCCCCTCTCAAACAATCTCTTGCTGTACGTGATAATTTTGTAGGTGTTGGGTGCAAAAAATGTTCAATATAAAAATGATATCCTCTCCATGATAATAAACCGATTAGTACTGTAGATAATAAACTTATAAATAAATACTTAAGAAAACGAAGAAACTCTCGCCCTGCCTGCTTAAATGCTATTTGAAATGCTGTTTGTTGGCGTTTTATCGGTGGATATGATGGTATATGTATGTGGCGTTGTTGCTGTTTAAGTGAGTTACGAAAAAATTCATTATAATTGGTAACAAAAAATTTATTACTTTGGGTAATAAATCGTAAATGGGATGTTATTTTTGGCGTTGTCGTTGGCGTTTTGAACGGAATAGTGTACACTACTTCAGTCCGAAAAGATTTAGGTTGCAGTGAACTAAATCGATGCTGAGCCGATAAACGCGCTATGACTGTATTATTGTTAATATGAACTGTAACTTGTTTTTGAAATTTCGAGAGAAAAAATAAATTGGACCGATATAGTTGCAAAATCATTCTCGTACTAGAGAAATTTGATGAATGAGTTATAAGCTGAGATTTAGGTATCCAATCAATGATCCAATTAATTATCTATAATGAACAATTCTTATCAGCCAATAATATTATTCTCAAAAATGATTGATAGCGGTTGAGGTGAAATAAAAAAACATATTTTATAAAAACTGAGCAAGAAAAAAAATGAATGTTAAAGAAAAAAAAGAATTTGATCCTAAGAAGAGTATGGAGATGAAAGCCAGGATAGAAAAATTAGACAACATGATAAAAATGGTCTGTAAAACCTATTATTTGTTAATATAAACGTATATAATAATATTTTCTTATATTTCGTTTTAGGTAAATGAGATAACTGCTACCTTTAATAACATTTGCGATCATTTAAGCGAAACTTGGAAACCACAGGAACAAGAAGGTAAGCGAAAGATCAAACGCTTAGTGGAAGTTTACGAAACGTAGTTTAATTTTTGAAATATTATTTGAAATAAAAAACCCTTCGCCAAAATTTGTAAGAATTTTTTTTATTTAATTATTTGATTTTATTATCATTTTATTGTAATATTTAATTCTTTTTGACAAAAAAAAATTTAAAGAATAAGTAAGTAGGATGAATCTTGCAAAGAATGACGAAGGAACAAATCTCCCACTTCCAACGTATGATCCAGATTATATAGAAAAAATGAATGACAAGATAATGAATAAAATGGAAGAATTTTCTCAGCTACTCAAGTTATCATCAGGTTTGTCATATTAACTTTTCTTAACTTAGTTAGATATTGAACGTTAACCAGAATATGTTCACTAGATGATTTGGAATATGCTCAGAAAGTTGAGGAAGAATGGAATGCTAATCAGAATAATCAAAATAAACCGTTAAGTCGCTTTCTACTGAAATAGATATATTAAATATAATCCTAAAGATGAAGAAAAAATTATCGTAGATCTTAAAGAAGTAATGCAAAAAACAAGTCAACAAGTTACAAAGTAATTTTTAGTTTATTAGAAATTTCCCTTCCTTGAAAAGTACATTTTCTAAGGATTATAAAACGTATTTTAAAAAATATAAAAATGATGAGCAGCGTATCATTACAGAATTACCTTTTCTCAACCGAACAAAGTTATATGATGCAAGGTAATATTCTTTTCAATTTATACAAATTTACTTCTTATATTAAATTTTTTTTTTATAAATATTATTTAGGCAAATTGATAGCACAATTGATAATTGGCTTGCTGAAGCAAAACAAAAATCATATAAAGTAGAAATCGATAAAACTGATTCGGATATTTCGGGTCGAGTTTCAATATTCACGGTACATATATCTACTTTTTTTAATTAAAAAATTTTACGATTCCAATTAATTTCTTTATAAAACATTCTGAAGGTTTTAGTAAATAATTTCTTAAAAGTTTATATATCATTAAAATATAATGATATCGATGGATCTTCTTTAACGATCTCGAGAATAGCTTTTTTTGGTTGCCATGAAAAAGTAAGTTATTGCTTTACATATTTCGTTAATTGGAATTTATTTAGAAAATCTTTTTAACTTTTTATAAAATAATTATTTTAGAAAGCAATTTTAGAAACATCGGATTCTTTAGAATATCAACGTATAACACAATTAGCAACTGCCAAACTAAATGAATTAGATCCAGCCAATCCAATACCAGATCTATTAGTAAGTTTTTTCTCTTTATCCTTTAAACTTCAGGACTGGATATACAGTTATCATGATTTAACTTCTAAACCTTGTAAATTTTGTAATAGATTATTAAATTACGACTCATTTAATTATAAATATTTACCTCCTATTGTTAGATTACGGGAAATTAATAACAAAAAAAATTATCTATCTTATCATTGGAAGTGTTATAAAAATTCTACTATATATTAAATTTTTTTTGGGATTCATCATATTAAATATAGATCCCGATTTCTAATTTAGGCTAGTGTAGGAATAAGTTAATCGATATCAAACACACGAGTAAAATAGTAAAATGATCTAATGTTATCACATCTACATTTCAGCGGACGCGTTATAAGGACGCGTGGTTTCATAGTTTTTCGAAATAAAATTCGCTCTTATTCTGAGCAAAAAAATTTAGAGTTGCTGGCTATAGAACGTAAATGGAGAGAAAAATGGAAACAATTAAAAAATAGACCCAAAAATCAAAAAAACAAACAAAAATTTTATATATTGGCCATGTTTCCGTATCCAAGTGGTATGTTACATATGGGACATGTAAGAGTATACACCATTAGCGATACTATTTCAAGATTCAGGAAAATGTTAGGTTATGAGGTATTCAATTGATTAAATAAACGTTGTATTAGTTGAAAATTTTCTATCAAGGTAATCCATCCTATGGGTTGGGATGCGTTCGGACTTCCAGCTGAAAATGCGGCAATTGAACATGGTGTTCACCCAATTGATTGGACAGTAGCTAACATTAAAGCCATGAAGACGCAAATGGAAAAAATTTTGACAGATTTTGATTGGGATAGGGTTAGGAATATATAATGACTTGAAAGCATGATTTGATATACTTGAAATATGTTTATAATTAGGAAATCATTTATAGGAATTAACTACCTGTAACTCAGACTATTACAAATGGACGCAATTTCTTTTCCTTAAACTGTATAAAAATGGTTTGGCTTACCAAAAAGAAGCTGTTGTTAATTGGGACCCAATCGATCAAACTGTATTGGCGAATGAACAGGTTATTATAAGTAAAAAAAAAATTAAAATTTTATTAAATTAATTAATATAAGGAGAATTATGTTTAGGTGGATGACGAGGGGCGTTCTTGGCGTTCAGGTGCTAAAGTGGAACTTCGAAAGTTAAAACAATGGTTTTTTAAAATCACAGACTTTGCTGAGGTGAAAAAGTTGTATAACTTCTATATTTTAATAAAAAATCGATTGATGTTGACTCTATTTATTATTTACTATTCCAATATCAAGCCACTGTTGAAAGATCTTGATAAGTTGAATGAATGGCCAGATCGTGTCAAGCAAATGCAACGTTATTGGATTGGAAAATCCGAAGGTGCAGAGTTTGATTTTGTTGTGGTATGTTGAAGATAAAAGAATCTTATCGATAAAGTGTAATTATTTATTTTCGATTTCTTTTAAAATAAGAATTTGAATAGAAAAAATAGAGAGGATAGGGAGGCAGCATTTCTTATAAAAGTGTTTACTAGTAGACCAGATACCATTTTTGGTGTGCATTACCTAGCTATTTCTACAGATCATGCTCTCGTATCAAAAGAGTATGTATCAATTATCATAGGAATCTAGTTTTTTAGTTTTCATTAGATATTTATATTATTTAATAGTTTTCTTCCATCAGATGTTTATTCTAAAGTATTAAAGCTTGCAGAAGAAATGAAACAATATTTAATTGAAACAAACGAAAAAAAAAAATTCATTAAAGGTATTTGTTATCGAATATCAGTATATTGAATAATATATTTATTTCTTATTCTAAAAACCATCTATTAATAGGGATCAATACTGGTCTTTACGCAACTCACCCTATTACTGGAGCAACAATTCCTATTTACGTGGCTTCATACGTTGTTTCTGATTATGGAACGGGAGCCGTAATGGGAGTTCCTGCACACGATCAACGTGATTGGGATTTTACTAAAGCAAATCGAATAGTTGGCGAGAAAGATATCAAAAGAGTTGTAAAGCCTTACAGTACAGCCTCTTTTATTAATAAATTTTTGACAAAGTTGTTATAATCCTTATTCATTCAATAACTGAATTTTGTTTCGACTAAGGTGCGAAATTCATCGAAGAGAGCGAAGTCTATACATCATACGGAGTATTAACATCAGATTGTGGTCAATATACTGGAATGGCCAGTGAAAATGCAATAAATGCAATCGTTAATGATGCTGAAAAAAGAGGATATGGTCGTTCAGCTATCCAAGTAATCTCTTAAAATTATGATCTCAAATTTACTAGTAATTTATAATATTATAATAAATTTTAACTTATTTAGTATCGACTTAGAGATTGGCTAATATCAAGGCAACGGTACTGGGGTGCCCCAATTCCAATGATACATTGTTCAAGATGTAACGTGAGCTTATTCCCATTTTAACGTTAAAGTTATAATAACTTGAAAAAAATTTAATGTTAAAGATTGATATTTTCAAGGTTGTGCCTGTTCCCGAGTCAGAATTACCAGTTATTTTGCCAACCAACATCTCTCTTACTGGGCGTGGTGGTTCTCCTTTGAAATATGTAAAAGATTGGTTAAATACCAAATGTCCAAAGTAATCCGATTTTATTGATTATACATGTTTTTTTTCGCGAAATGATGAATTTATGAGTTAATTTGTAATAAAGGTGTCACGGCCCTGCAAAAAGAGATACAGATACTATGGATACTTTTGTTGACTCATCGTGGTATTTTATGCGTTACGCTGATCCAAATAATGCTTTATTGTAAGTCTAATTGTAAGTCGATATTAACTATCAATCTTAATTCGCCATTCAACTAACATTTATTTAATTAATAAAATATTTAATAGACCATTTTCACACGATAAAGCATCCAAATATCTTCCTGTTGATGTATATGTGGGCGGTGTAGAGCATGCGATTTTACATTTATTGTATTCAAGATTTTTTACAAAATTTTTATATAAACTGGGTACGTATAGATCTATATATGATAATACTCAAGGAAACGATGAACCGTTCAAGCAATTGGTAACACAGGTATGATCTTTTTTAAAAAAATTATATATATGGTTTAGAATTTATTTAAGTGAACATTATTTATAAATTAAGGGAATGGTCCATGCTAAAACCTTTAAAGACCCTTCAACTGGAAGATTTTTAAAACCTG
>NQWY01000384.1:0-11241 GCA_019425655.1 Rhizophagus prolifer
TTTTTTTTTTTTTCTTCGATTAAAAGATTATACGCGAGGAAACAATCACCCATCAAAAATTATAACTAAAAAAGTTATATTCTGTATTTGTTATATTAATTATGACAAAGAATGTGAATTATATTTTTGCAAAGACATTATTAAATTATTAAATATCTAACGCATTAAATAGCTGGATATTGATATCTAAACCCCTTACGATATATCCTACCCTGTAACTCCACTAGGTTACTGTACAGTATACGGGTGATAAATAGGAATTTTTACAACAAAAATAAATCCTAAGACGTGGAGGAGTGTGATAAATGTGATAAAATGATAGGGGAGGATAATGATATTCCCCGACCGTAACCATCTTATTCTAAATTAAAAAAAAAACTCAAACATATACATATACATCTCACTGAGTTTTAGTAATTAAATGCTGTATATAAAATGTTTAACTCACGTTAGAAATGGCAACGGTCAACGCTGTTAATTATAAGTTATGACCTGACCCACGACTAATATTGGATGGTTAATCATAATTTAACCAATCAATTTTATTTTCAAATAACTTTTGTTTATAATTATTTTATAATAAATAGTATTTAAAAATTTCGTATTACACATATTTTCATTTTACAAGTTTATAAACAATTGATCAAAGTTTGGCGATTACATAATGTTTGATAACGTTGATTTTTTACAATACAGAATAAACTATGGGGAAAAAACGATAAAAAATATTCTTATTACTAAAGGAAGTAAAGATCACCACTTTTTCGCGTTTCAAGATTGCTTATTAATGACCAATCGAAGTAGTAGAAACTTGTTACTGGAAGTAGTAATGAATGGAAGTCATAGGACTACAAAATACTCTGCAGGAATACGTATCCTTATTTTTTCAAAGAAAAAAATAAAATTAATAAACGATTTTATATGTAACGACGATATAATTAATGTATGTACTATTTGGGTACTTTTCTCGGGTTATTAAAAACACAGTTGATGTTACTACGTTCTAATTCAGTTATCGATTGATTAAAGTTCACACCTTTTTATCATTTATTCATTTGGATGCTTTATAATCCAGGATATAATTTATTTAGAATGGAAAATGGAATATGAACTATCCCGTTTTATTATCCTGTTTCTTTTTTTTATTCGACCATTCTTTCATTTATACATTGTGTTCAAATTTTGTTGTGATTATATAATGTTGTACTACAACTGAAAAAGTAACCTATGTAACATCTATATAAATTACCAAATTTATCTTTCCGTCAGATATAAATACAAAAGGTTATTGTCACAAAAATGTTATCTCAACAAAATGCTTTTGACCACTTTGCTTGACCCCATTCCTATTTTTCCTATCCGCATTAAATACCGCCCCACATGTTCTGTATATGTGGCAAATGTGACTACATATACTACCGGAGAGGTGTTGTTGAAGAACTTCCGAAATTGCGCTGGGAAAAATTCTGGGGCCGATAAGCTTGTGTACCATAACAAGGACATACAACTTTCAGATACGCTTAAAGAGTTGGGGATCAAGGTAAATGTCTATAAATATTTTATGAGATTACCCGACTTGTTACAGTAAAATGTTATATTCTATTAATTTATTATGGTTAACTCTAGGAAGGAGATTTAATCGAGGCAGAAGCAAGTATCGATTTAATTCCTCAATCAGATTTCGTTTCAACATCAACTAAAGCAAGGAGTTCAATGCTAATCTATGTAAAAACGTCTACTGGAATAATAGAATTGAAAGTATATTGGAGTGACACCATATTAAATATTAAAGAGATGATTCAGGATTTAGTAGGCCTTTCTGTCAACAAACAATGTATTACTTTTAATGATGACGAATTAAAAAATTGGTATACTCTGTCATATTACAATATCCAAAAAGAATCCATATTGCATCTAAAATCTATAGCAATGATTATCTACGTGAAAACAGAGTCTGGAGAAATCATAAATCTTGACCCAATGCCAGATGACACCGTCAACCAAGTTAAATTAATGATTAAAGATAAAAAACGTATTTCACCTGACCAACAACGCATTACTTTTGATAACGAAGAATTAAATGATAGTTATACCCTATCATATTACAAAATTCAAAAAGACTTCATACTTTATCTAGAAATTAAATCAATTGTTTATGTGAAAAAAAGAACCGGAACAATCATAAACCTGGAAGTAGAGATTAATGAAACAATTAGACAGATTAAACAAAAGATCCAGGATAAAGAAGGTACCCCTCCCGAACAACAACATCTTACTTTTGCCGATAAGGAATTACATGACCTGAATACCTTGTCATATTATAATATTCAAAATGGGTCTACATTACATCTAGAATATGAACTAATAATGATATATGTAGAATTAATGAGCGGAAAAAATATAGAGCTGAAAGTAACAGGAGATTGCACAATCAGACAAGTTAAAGAAATGATCCAGGACAGAGAAGGTATTCCCCTTGATCAACAATATTTGGGTAACCTGCGTGACTGGGACACCTTATCAAGCAAAAATATTAATGATAAGTCCACACTGTATCTATCAGAATTTCCATGGAAGATATTTGTGATATTAATAACCGGAAAAGAAATAACTTTGGAGGTAGATTCGAACTATACTATTGACCAACTTAAATGCAAGGTCCAGGACATAGTAGGAATTCCAGCTAATGCACAACATCTTATCTCTGCTGGAAAACAATTAAGAAAAGAGCACGGCACCTTATTAGAAAATGGTATCATAAGTTATGACACACTTCATCTTGTACTTAAACTACGTGGAGGGATGTTTCAAGAAACTAGTGGCCGCAAAGAATTTGACGCATTGTCAGCACTCTCACAATATATGCTGACACCTGAAGAACGTCTACAAAATGGAATTCATGCTGGTATTGCGTGTAATTATTGTGGTAAAAGTGAATGGAAAGGGGCGAGGTTAGTGATCACATTATTTTAATAAGCTTGTGAACGTCCATTTTTCTCACTGATATTTATTTTTTACAGATTTAAATGTTCGGAATGTCCTGATTATGACTTGTGCTTTGATTGTATTAAAATGTCCAACTTGCTTCATAATGTGCAACATCATTTTCTGAAAATCTTGAATCCCTTAGACCCAAAGAAATCTCCAAAAGATCTCTCTGTTAACTCCGTTACTATTTCCCCAATACTACCAGACACAAAAGAGAAATTGTTAACTCTGCTACGTGAAGAAGAGCGTCGGAGATTTTCACCTGAAATACAAAAAAAATATTATGAGGTTGGGAATGATCCTACGTGTGGCAAGGACTGGATGGATGTTACTGATCAGATGCAGCATGAGTTAGTTCGAGAATTTGGATATTCGGATGAGGCAGTACAATTAATGCGGCGTGCTCCACAACTTTATCCAGGTAAAAAAATTCATCTTTCTTCCTCAACTTTTTTTGCAATATTTGACCCTTATGTCTTTCCTCATTATACAGATGATCCTGAATTTCGTACAACTCAAGTATATGTTCGCAACAATATTGCTAATATCGGAAATCTTACTGAAGGAATGCCAGCACCTGATTGCCAGCTGGTTCCTCTAGAACCTTCAATGTTTACAGCAATAATTAATAATAACATTAACACTACTTCATCAACTTTGGTCCCTTTACGTTCACTTTGTAAATCAGGACGACCTCTTGTTCTTCTTGGTGGATCATATACTTGTCCTTTATACCGATACATATCTCATGTGCTTAATGACATCTATACTCGATATAAAACACAAGTAGATTTTTATATGATTCAAATTCGAGAAGCACACGCCTCTGATGTATGGCCCATTGGTAACATTGTTGATGTTAAGGAGCATCGCACATTATCTGATCGCTTAACTGCTGCTCGTGAAATGGTTATAAAAACTCAGTTAGAAATTCCTGTACTAGCAGATACAATGGATGATACTTTTTTAAAATTGTACTCACCATGGCCATTCCGTTTTTTTATCGTTGTGGATGGTATTTTAAAACTTGTTGGAATGCCAAAAGAAGCGCATTACGATACAACAGATCTAGTTGAATGCTTAAATGATCTTTTATGCGGTAAAAAGGAATAAAATCATTTCTATAATTTTTCTAGATCTATTCTAGATATTTCATATTTGTTTTGATTTGTGTCATACATTCGGTATCCGAGTATCCGATCAGGTGACTGTTGACACCTAAACATATACTACAATAGTATCTGATTTAGATATACATATTTTAAGATAGCTTATTTTAAATATATTTCGTAGTTGTAATTATTATTTAAATAAAGAGAATTGCTATGTTTCGCCCGGGTTATGATCTCCAATAATTTCAAAGTTTAAAATTTTTACCAATCTTTCTCTTCTTTTAATCGTAAATTTCTTTATAAATTTACTGATAAATTCAATGGACAAACTGAAAAGAAGCACTGTGTATATAAGCAGAGGGGGAAGAATTTATGATTATTCAGAAAGTGAAAGACAGGAAATACTAAAAAACACTAAAGAAGAACCTATTTCTTTAGAAGTTAATCGGACATTTGAAAATTAGGAAGTAAATAACATTCTTAGACTTGTAAAAATTAAAGACAATCATGTTTACAGAAGTGAATTCTCAAATATTTTCAAAAAACAAATAGTTATGTACATATGTAACTTTCTTTGCCTTTTACCTTAATTACTGAAATTTTTGGTATCCAAAGAACATTTATTTAAAATTCTTGCGCGCTTTCACAAATGATAGCGCTTTCACAAATGATAGTATTCACCTAAATCTCTCAACAAACTGAATGTCTAAAAAAAATTAAGCGAAATCGCTACCCAGCAGATGATCATTTGCCTGGGTGACAGAAAAAATAAGATAACATTGTTTTTTATAACAATTTAACAAAATGCCCTATAAATAAAAATATTTTTTTTATTTTTAACTGACCGCTACTAGCGGGGACTTTATTTAATTATAAAAGGTATCCAACTATACGCTAATTACAAAGAAACTCAGTTGCACCAAAAACGTTAACCCTAGCTGGCCTAGCACAAGAACACGTGCACGGGCGCAGCGGCGAAGTAAAAGAAAATGAAGGCCCCAACAACCACCGTGGGTGAAGGGACTCAGACGCACTGGGGAATTTAAAAATCTGGATAAAAAAGGAAGGGGTATTCATTCAAACTAATCCCGGTTTTTAGGACACAGTGGTCCAGCAGCCTGCATCCCTCTTAGGGGAAGGATTAACGTACGCCTAAAACTCGCCTTTGATCACTACACTAGTACTTCAAAAAAAAAAAAATAACCACCTCGGTATAGAGGTATACAATTGAGAAGAAAACGAACAAAGAGAGAGAGAAAAAATTACTCGTCTAATTTTTGCCTTAAAAAAAAGAAAAAAATAACGGCGGAAAAATGGTGTGGGGCGATTCAGGAAAGTCCTATAGGAATCTATAAACACCACAGGTTAGTAAAAAAACCCCTCCACTTGTTATTAGAAACTTTGTTCTAGCAATTTTAACAAAGTCTTCATTAAGGATCCGGCTTTTTGTCCTTTCCAGGGGGCTTGGTTTCCTGCTTCTTTTTTAGTGGTGGCCCTATAAATAAAAATAATATAAATGCTATAACTAATTTACCCCAGTAACGCCACAAAAAATTTCCACCCCACGTGATTTTTGGCCGGCATTATGAGATTTGGCCAGAATTAAGAAATTAACCATGTGACGAATAGGGCGTGACAAATAGGATTTTGCACACTGAAAAAATTCTAAGTCCCTGGAATACTTATGAAAAATGAGAAAGTGGAGGGGTGTGACACCGGTGACGAAATTTTAAGGTCACGTGGGGGTGGAAAAATTTTGTGGTGGTACTGGGGAAGATCTATAACTATTTCCACCCAGGTGATTTTGGCCGGCATTATATGTCCTCGGCCGGCATTAAGAATTATCATGTGACAGATAATGCGTGATTTACATATTCGAAGACCATAATTGATTAGAAATCCAATATCATCTGTTCAGAACAATCTGGAATGGTGATTTTTCCGTTCCTTTGCTTTCTAAAGGAAGAATTAGACTGAGTACCAAATTTACGTACAGTTTATATTTACTGATATATTTTCTTCTAAAAAGCATCAGAATATCTTCTTAACAGCTGCTTCTTTACTCTAAATCACCCTCTTATTACTCTTTAAAGATCGTAATGCTGCTTTACGAACGAGTCCATGTTTACAAGTTTTCCATTTCCTCGATCTCATATATCATATAAAGTCATCGCTCGTTAAAAAGTAAGTCGCGTGATTTCATATTAATTTTCTTACATGTATTGAGTTATCGGATCAAATATGTACCATTTACTTTGCAGATGTTCATCGTCTTCGTGATTTTTGTAATGAAAAACCGGTAAGTAAATTCCATACGTATGTTTAAAGAATGTTGTTTACTTCCTAATTTTCAAATGTCTGATTAACTTCTAAAGAAATAGGTTCTTTAGTAGTGTTTTTTAGTATTTCCTGTCTTTCACTTTCTGAATAATCATAAATTCTTCCCCCTCTGCTTATAGTATACACAGTACTTCTTTTCAGTTCGCCCATTGAATTTATCAGTAAATTTATAAAGAAATTTACAATTAAAAGAAGAGAAAGATTGGTAAAAACTTTAAACTTTGAAATTATTGGAGATCATAACCCGGGCGAAACATAGCAATTCTCTTTATTTAAATAATAATTACAACTACGAAATATATTTAAAATAAGCTATCTCAAAATATGTATATCTAAATCAGATACTATTGTAGTATATGTTTAGGTGTCAACAGTCACCTGATCGGATACTCGGATACCGAATGTATGACACAAAAATCGAAACAAATATGAAATACCTAGAAAAGATTTAGAAAAATAATAGGAATGATTTTATTCCTTTTTGCCGCATAAAAGATCATTTAAGCATTCAACTAGATCTGTTGTATCGTAATGCGCTTCTTTTGGCATTCCAACAAGTTTTAAAATACCATCCACAACGACAAAAAAACGGAATGGCCATGGCGAGTACAATTTTAAAAAAGTATCATCCATTGTATCTGCCAGTACAGGAATTTCTAACTGAGTTTTTATAACCATTTCACGAGCAGCAGCTAGGCGATCAGATAATGTGCGATGCTCCTTAACATCTACAATGTTACCAATGGGCCATACATCAGAAGCATGTGCTTCTCGAATTTGAATCATATAAAAATCTACTTGTGTTTTATATCGAGTATAGATGTCATTAAGCACATGAGATATATATCGGTATAAAGGACAAGTATATGATCCACCAAGAAGAACAAGAGGTCGTCCTGATTTACAAAGTGAACGTAAAGGGACCAAAGTTGATGAAGTAGTGTTAATGTTATTATTAATTATTGCTGTAAACATTGAAGGTTCTAGAGGAACCAGCTGGCAATCAGGTGCTGGCATTCCTTCAATAAGATTTCCGATATTAGCAATATTGTTGCGAACATATACTTGAGTTGTACGAAATTCAGGATCATCTGTACAATGAGGAAAGACATAAGGATCAAATATTGCAAAAAAAGTTGAGGAAGAAAGTTGAGAATGCTTTTTTACCTGGATAAAGTTGTGGAGCACGCCGCAATAATTGTACTGCCTCATCCGAATATCCAAATTCTCGAACTAACTCATGCTGCATCTGATCAGTAACATCCATCCAGTCCTTGCCACACGTAGGATCATTCCCAACCTCATAATATTTTTTTTGTATTTCAGGTGAAAATCTCCGACGCTCTTCTTCACGTAGCAGAGTTAACAATTTCTCTTTTGTGTCTGGTAGTATTGGGGAAATAGTAACGGGGGTAACAGAAAGATCTTTTGGAGATTTCTTTGGGTCTAAGGGATTTAAGATTTTCATAAAATGATGTTGCACATTATGAAGCAAGTTGGACATTTTAATACAATCAAAGCACAAGTCATAATCAGGACATTCAGAACATTTAAATCTGTAAAAAGTAAATATCAGTGAGAAAAATGGACGTTCACAAGCTTATTAAAATAATTTAATCACTAACCTCGCTCCTTTCCATTCACTTTTACCACAATAATTACACGCAATACCAGCATGAACTCCATTTTGTAGACGTTCTTCAGGTGTCAGCATATATTGCGTGAGTGTTGACAATGCGTCAAATTCTTTGCGGCCACTAGTTTCTTGAAACATCCCTCCACGTAGTCTAAGTACAAGATAAAGTGTGCTCTCTTTTTGGATATAATATTCTGATAAAGTATGCCCGTCTTCTAATTGAAGACCAGCGAAAACAAACCGTTGTTGATCAGGAGGAATTCCTTTTTTACTCTGAATCTTGCATTTAAGTTGGTCAATAGTGTCACTTGAATTCACCACCAAAGTTACTGTTTTAGTTAGTAGTATATTCACAAATATTTGCCCGGCAGTATATGGAATATATTGAGAAAGACACAATGTGGACTTATTGTTAATATATTTGCCTGTTAAGGAGTTCCAGTCATACAGCTGTATATTATGCCGCTCGTTACTATCTGGAATTACGGTTAAATATTGTTGATCAGGGAAAACGCCTATTTTGTCCTGGATCATTTCTTTAACTTGTTTGATTGTGCAATCTCTCGTTGCTTTCAGCTCTATGATTTTTCCGCTCGTTAATTTTATATATAGCGTTATTGTTTTATATTTTAGATGCAATGTAGACCCATTTGGAATATTATAATATGACAAGGTATTCCAGCCATGTAATTCCTTATCAGCAAAAATAAGACGTTGTTGATCGGGAGGAGTACCTTCTTTATCCTGGATCTTTTGTTTAATCTGTCTAATTGTTTCATTCATCTCTACTTCCAGGTTTATGATTGTTCCGGTACTTTTTTTCACATAAACAATTGATTTAATTTCTAGATAAAGTATGGACCCTTTTTTAATTTTGAAATATGATAGGGAACAACCATCATTTAATTCTTTGTTATCAAAAGTAATACGTTGTTGGTCAGGTGAAATACGTTTTTTATCTTTAATCATTAATTTAACCTGGTTGACGGTGTCATCTGGTCCTATTTCAAGATTTATGATTTCTCCAGTCTCTGTTTTCACGTAGATAATCGTTGCTATAGATTTTAGATGCAATATGGATTCTTTTTGGATATTATAATATGACAAAGTATAACGATTTTGTAATTTGTCGTCATTAAAAGTAATACATTGTGTGTTGACGTAAATGCCTTCTAAATCCTGAATCATCTCTTTAATATGGATTATGGTGTCACTCCAATATACTTTCAATTCTATTATTCTAGTAGACGTTTTTACATAGATTAGCATTGAACTCCTTGCTTTAGTTGATGTTGAAACGAAATCTGATTGAGGAATTAAATCGATTACTTCTGCCTCGATTAAATCTCCTTCCTAGAGTTAACCATAATTAATTAATAGAATATAACATTTTACTGTAACAAGTCGGGTAATCTCATAAAATATTTATAGACATTTACCTTGATCCCCAACTCTTCAAGCGTATCTGAAAGTTGTATGTCCTTGTCATGGTACACAAGCACACAGGGCGCAGCATACTGTCCAACGCAATTTTGGAAGTTCTTCAACAACACCTCTCCGGTAGTACATGTAGTCACATTTGCTACATATACTGAACCTGTGAGAGAGTATTTAAGGCGGATAGGAAAAATAGGAATGGGGTCGAGCAAAGTAGTCAAAAGCATTTTGTTGAGATGTTATTCTTGTGACAAATAACCTTCTGTATTTATATCCGACGAAATGATAAATTTGGTAATTTGCGTAGATGTTACACTGCTTCCGGACTGAACTAGACTGACTTACGTAAGATTAGCTAACCGACTTGAGTATTCGATTTGGCCAAATATCAAATTGGTAAGTGTGGCCAAAATTAGTACCTTTCAAAAATATCGTTAATAGTACCGGTGTATGGTAGAGGAAAAATTTTTAATGATATTTTCTATTTAAATAAATTCCATTAGATCAAGTGTTCAGGTTTGGGGATCAATTAAATATTTAATTGAAGTGGAAACGAAATGTAATAATAAAATGGTATCTGACTATTGACCGATTATTATATGAATTACAATTAATCATTTCTTAACTCATACTCATACTGTATACAGTATACACTATAGATAATATGTAGTAGTAGTAATCCTAAAATGAAATTTACGGAATTGCTGACACCACTTCTAATGTGGATTAACATGTACACTGTACACAGCATTTAATTAGAAATTTTGCCAACTTGTATATTTAGTTTTTTACATTTAAATCCACTTACTAATTATTATGAGGAGCGAGAACTTTTTTTTAAATTTCCATACATCTATCACCCATATTGATAATGCCTTGGCAAAATAGTCCCTTCTCTGCCGTAATCGACAAAATATAAATTTTATTATAATTAATCTGAAAGAAATTTATTTTCGAACTTACGCATTCACTAATTCTCTCACCAAAATTTTCAATGGGAGTTTTAGGAGTTTCTTTGGTTTGTTTTCGTGTGCACAAAATTTTTTTCTTAAAATAGCGTTCAAAATACAAAAATAAAACTCTTTTAAATATTCACTTCGCCAAGTCTTGCAAAAATTAAAGACAATGTTGACAGAAGTGAATTTATCGATATAGTTTACTGCAATAAATAAATTCTCAAAAAACAAAGAATACAAGTTATACACATATGAAACTTTTCTTTGCCTTTTACCTTAGTTACCAAAATTATTGGTGTCCAAAGGACATTTATTTATTTTTTTAAATCCTTGCGCGCTTTCACAAATGATAGTGTTCACCTAAACCTGTCTACAACTGAATATCTAAAAAAATTAAGCGAAATCGCTACCCAGATGATCATTCCATTGCCTGCTGGGTGCCGTGACCTCCGAAGTAATATGAAATAGTAATTAAAACATTAAAAAGATTACAATAAAATGACGTTGTTTTTTATAACAATTTATAATATAAATTCTATCTTTCCATCTCACGTGATTTTGGCCGGATCGTGCGATAGATAATGCGCGACTTACATATCGAAGACAGTTCGAACTCTCGCGATTGTCCTCCATAATTGATCAGAAATCCAATATCATCTGTTCAGAACGAACAATTTGGAATGAATTAGAGTACCAAATTTACGTACAGTTTATTTCCGTAGTATTCTTTATCCTCTTATTCATATCGGCGGATTTGTTTCATCACATGTCA
>NQWY01000400.1:0-31744 GCA_019425655.1 Rhizophagus prolifer
TTTTTGATTTCTGTCAGAGATGAAAAAGATAGCATCATCATATCCCTGAGCCATCTTTTCGTAATTTTTTTCTTTTATGGCTTTAGCAATAAAAGCATCCAGACCATTGTCAAAAGCTGCAGCGTCATTTTCCTGCAGAGAGATATATTGTTGTCTCAAAGCAGTATAATCCTTTTCCGGAACAGCTTTTTCCCAAACCAAACCGAGCACCAGAAAAGAAAAGAAAATTAGAAACTTGTTGAATAATTTCATCTCTAAAAGTTATTACATACAAAAATAAACTATTTTTCCAAGGAAGTTCAGATGATAGATGAAATGCGACTGGCAGCTATTCTACAAATTGAAAGATCAGGACCTTAGAGTGGTCTTAATTCATCAATTGGGACGTCAAATGTTTCGGTGATTTGATACCGGAAGCTATTTTTGGCAAAAATTATTGTTAGTATGAAAAGCATTATTATGCTTCTTTGCCTGTTTTCGATTGGTATTACTGCTCAGACCCGTTTCAGTATTTCCGGTGAGATCGTGGATCAGAAAAATCAAAGACTTGAGTTGTCTGAAGTTAATTTATTCGATAATCAAAATCATTTGGTCAAGACCACTGTTTCGCAATACGGTACATTTGAATTCAAAGATGTTGATGTCAATAGTTATTACATCCAGATCATTAGCCATTCCAGGATACAGAATGAGCCGATCTTTACTTTAAACTCAGATTACAGGACCAAAATCATTTTCAATTCTGATGTGACTGAGCTGGAAGAACTGAAGATCATTAAAAACAGAAATAATGTAAAAGTTCAGAATGGCAATCTAAACATCGATATTACCAACTCAGCACTGAGCAAAGTAGCAAATTCTACAGATCTGTTATCCAGGCTTCCTTTTGTAAGAATTGATTCCAATGGTGAAGGTCTCTCATTTGTTGGCAAAGGCGTTCCCTTATTATATATCGATAATCAGAGAGTTGATTTTTCCGTCGTAAGTTCGCTTTCCGTAGATGATATCAAGTCAGTAGAACTGATCCGAAATCCATCGATCAAATATGAAGCTGAAGGCAAAGCTGTTATAAAGATCAACCTTAAAAAAAGCAAAAAAGACGGCCAGAAATTAACTTTGACAGAAACAGCGATGTTTCAAAAGAAATACAGCAATTATCTCTCAGCCAATTACCAGGCAAAGAAAAATAAATCTGAATGGAAACTAAATGCTTCCTATAACCAGATCAATCATTGGGAGAGTAACGGCTTTGATTATAAGGTCGATACAAAAGCAATTGCCTCAGACTATGTGATAAAGTCTATCACCAAGCGTCCACAGTTGATCTTTGGTGCCAATTTTTATCAGGAATTAGACAATGAGGGAGATTATATTTCTATGGCTCTCAACAGCAATATGCGACCGGATAAAGGCGATAATAATACGATTACAAATTATACCGAAAATATGGTAGGTTCCAATGTACAGACGATGAACAGGCAGGACAGGAATCGAACAACGATCAATGCGATGTTTAATTTCAATAAAAATCTTCCAAAATTAAATGCCAGTATTTTCACGGGTTTCCAGTATAAAAGAGAGAGCGACAATGTCAAATATGATTTTTATGATAACAGGGATTTTTCAGGTTTTGAATTCAGCCAGTTTCGGCATCAGCTTTATTCAGGGAATGTCTATTCCGGACGAATGGATATAGAAAAGAAATTTTCAGATCCTTTGAAACTGGAACTTGGAGGCAGCTATAACAGCGCCGAAACATTGACAGATAATACCACCCGGTTTGCCAATACCCAGGAGTTGGGACATTTGGAATATCACTTTCAAGAATCGAATACGGCAACTTATGTTAATCTGGATATCATTTTGAAAAAATTTGCTCTGAAGGGTGGTGTCAGAATGGAAAATACCATTGCCAAGGGTAAAAATAAATTTGCAGAGGCGGATAACATAATGCGAGACTATACTGATTGGTTTCCGTCCGCTCAGCTGAGTTTTGAGCCTAATGAGAATTTTAATTATAGCCTGGATTATCGGAGAAGTATTACAAGACCTAGTTATGGTAATCTTTCGTCAGGAGGATTGTACGGAAGCCCTTACATCGAGTACAGAGGAAATCCATTCTTGCTACCATCATACTCCAATACACTGGCACTGAATGCCAAATTGAAAAAATGGTCATTAACCGCTTCTCTTTATGAAGATAAAAATCCTATGGGGTACACGTTGGTATTTGACGAAGAAAAGAATATATCAACATTTACAATTGTTAATTTCGACAGGGCAGTTGGAGGTAATCTGGGTGTAGACTATGAACTGGTCTATAAAAAGTGGACTTCTCAGAACAATCTTAGCCTTAACATTGACAAGATCGAAGATGCTATGGCGATCTCCGGAAAAGTCACGCCTTACATTTATTTCTCAACCAACAACAGTTACAGCTTCAGGAAAAATATCAGCTTTTTACTTGATGCTTCATACATCGCCAAACGCACGCAGGGTATTTTTGATTACAATGCAATGTGTCTGGTAAACCTGGGATTGAATGCGAGTTTTGGCCGATTTGATATTACTGCAAGGTATAATGATATTTTCAAACAAATGGACTACATTCAAAAATTGACTTATAAAAAAATAGCTTCTACAGGTATTTTTTATGGTAATACACCAACAGTATCTTTGACTTTAAAATACAACCTAGGCAATATCGGAAAATCCAATTACAAAGAAAAGACAGTCAATGAAAGTGCTGACCGGTTATAGATATCAAACTTTCTATTTTAATAACTCAATTAATTTAATAAAAAACCAGACGCTTATCCGTCTGGTTTTAAATTTTATCTAAACTCTAATTAATCCTTGACTAGAATTTTCTTAGTCACGATTCCGGGAGTGGTTTGATTTGAGCTATGTAATAACCTGATGGAATACTTTTAACATTCAGTTCAGGGTAATTTTGATCCGATTTTTGTTCCATTACCTTAATTTCCATTACCTTAATAAAGTTTAGATTTGTCATTGAGAATCTGATGCAATATTTCTTTTTGTTCATTAGGATTAAATCCTGCTAAACTTATTCTGAATACCTGAACTTTCTTTTTGGAGTTTGTAGAATTAAGAACCTGAAGGTAAATCACTTGAGATTTGAGTTTGCAGTCTTTAATGATTTCTGAAGGAAATTCCAGTAAAGGAAATACAAAGCCACTCCCATTCAATAGATGCTTTTTCTTTATCGATATAACAAACCCAGAATTTTCAAATTCAGTGTACTTAAGCTTAGTCATATAAATGACCAATGCAATGAATAATATTAGTAATGTTATTATGAATTGGTCTGGTTGCTTGACTATTAACCATTGCATACCGATAAGGGTAAGATCCAGTATTAGCATGAACATTAAAAATAGTCCTAATTTCTCAATACTTTTTTTGTTGCTGACTTTCATCTTTATTAAAGGCTGGACAGAAAAAACACAAATTATAAGATTTCTAACCTTCTAAAAAAACACTGCCCAGCCATATTTTATTTATTATTTATCTTTCTTAAGGCGCTTTCCAGAATGTCCACATACTACCATTATAAACGGCCAGCCTTTTTGCGCCTTCTTTGTTGATATAAACCATCATGCCCGGAGCGGGATCAGGAATGTCATCAGTACTATTTACCATAGGAAGAACCATTGCTTTGCTGTCTGATTCCAAAACCAAAACGCCATCTGCAGAAGTACTGTCTGCGCCAATAATTACTTTTGCTGCCAGATCTTCCGTAACAGTCGCAGAAGTAGGCTGTGTGGCTATTACAGTTGATATGTCAGCTGCATTACCATTGCTGAGATCAAACCATCCATCAGAAGATTGCATATCTGTGACGCCATTATAATATTTTATTTTTGCTTTGGTTGCATCTCTGGCGTCCAGAATAATGGTGCCTTCTGTAAGGCCAATCCCAGATGGAAGTGTTCGTAAATAAGGCAGCACAATACCTTTATTTTGGCCTGCTGCGAACTCCAGCAGAACGGAAGTTTTTTGTCCGGCAGGCACCGTTCCTACTGCATTGCCGATAATCACTTGTGAAAATGCTGTGGAATATAGAGATAGGGCGATTATTGAAAATAAAAGTTTCATTATTAAATTATTTTTAATTAACAACATCACTATGGACATGCTTGTTTGTTAAAGCAACTCCAGATACCGTCATGATAGATTTTTAGACATTTAGCTGTAGTATCATAAACCATCATGCCTTCCTGAGGGTTTGTAATTTTTGGTGTAATGACTGTTGGGTTGGTTTGTCCCTGGATTTCAACAGTAGACAACCGGGTAATCACAAAACCTTTGCTATTCGATTCTAAGGCAATATGCCCTGATTTTCTTGCCATCGGCCAGTTCCCGGCTGTATCGCCACCAGCCCTTTTTAAAAGTGTGATCCCCATCTTGGTATCCGGGCCGTTACCTGTGAGTATAGCAGGCCGATAGCAGGCACAAGGAGTAATGTTAAGTCCGTACCCATATCCGTCCATGATAGTAAGCCCAACAACATTTTGTGTCACAGTAATATTATTGGTTCCTGTATGATTCCAGGTAATAGCGTTCAATGTATTGCCATTGGTCAGCACCAGCGGCTGAAGAGGACCATATGAAGCCTTACTGCCGTACAATGAAATAACTCCCGCCGGGCTGATAGAGATACGGATCAGCGGATTAGCTGCATTGCCTCGCATTTGCCATATATCAGCAGCTGATCCATTATGAGTTGTATTGATCTCATATTGAGAGCCGTCTGCAAATCTGACATTAATACCTGATGTACCTGACGACTGGAACTGAAGTTCCTGGGCTGCTATTAATGTACCGTTGATATTTAGGTTGAATGAGTTATCCAGTTCATAAATGTCAAAAACAAAACCGTAATTGGAAGCAGGCTGTGTTATGTTTTGGGTAACATATGGTCCTGGCGAATCTGCAATACTCCATTGAAAAGTGTTGCCATTAACAGGTTCTGTACAAATTTCACCAGGTGTGAAAGTTACCGTGTTATGATTAACAATATTATTGCAGACACCACCAAGTCCGTTATTGGCGCATTCATATTGCGCACTGGTAGGAGGGACTCCCGGTGTTGTATTGGTAGCGTCAGGATCCGTTACATCGTTCGGTCTGAGAATAGCAGCCTGAACCTGTACAGGGCCTGGTGTTGCAGCACTGCTTACAAGCATTGTAAAAGTATAAGTAATTTCACAGCCATTTGGAAGATTAAGCTGTGAGGAATAGGTATGTGTTGTAGCGTTGTATGTAATAGCTACCGCCTCACCACCACAATTATTACCGCTAAAAGTAAAAGATTGCGGATCAAATCCTGAAGGAACTATAAAAGTGAAAGGTGCATTTTCGACATCACTGGGACCATTATTTTTAACTTTTACTGTGTAGGTAATCTGGTTTGCAATAGCAAGAGTTGTTTTATCTGCGGTTACCGCCGTAACCTGCAGGTCTGCTGTTTTGACAATGACAGATGTTTCAGACTGTGCAATTGGACCTTTGATATAGGACCAGGTATCAATAGATTTTTCATTTCCAAAACCATTTCCAAGATTTGCAGATGATAGAGGACTAGTATTATTGGTTTGCTGTCCCCACATGTGACCTCCGGTTCCTGTTGGTCCACTTAATGAACCGCTTACACTCGCATTGGCGGGAGTAGAGCCTTTTCCTTGATTATTGGTTGTCGTTCTTGTAATATCACTGTCATCCCAGTATACGCGGTAGCGTTCATTAGTAGTATCGGTACCGTTTAAAAGCTCAAGTACCATACCGTTAGGATTAATTTCCATATCAATAAACGGGAAGTGGACTTCTGCACCACGCAGTTGTACTTTGAGTCTTATCGGCTGATTGCCTTGCGGAAGATTATTTCCGTTACCGTCTTTTCCATCCCAGAATACATTATTGTTACCTGCAGTGGCAATTCCTGTGAGTGTCCTTGTTGCAAATGTTGCCGGCGTAGAGGCACTTTCTATCGTTATTGTATATGAGCCCTGTACCGCAGCATTAAACCTGACATAGCCGCCTTTGACGCTGCTGACCTGTCCCGGTGTTGTTTCTGCACCCACGAGACTAACATTAAACACTGTTGGCTCAACTACGGTGGTTTTAAGCCAAGTGGCATTTCCGGGTACACTGCCGGTTGCTGTCGCCGGCATATCGGATGCCGGCTGGCTGTAGAATATTTTATGGGTTATATCTGTAGAAGTATCAGCATTAAGAGGACTTTGTACATAAGAGGAAATTCCGCTTGAAAAATCCATACTTTTATAAGTTGAAGTATTATTAGAAATAAAACCTCTATTATTCACAAAAAATGTAAAACCAACACCGTTATTGCCATTATTATTGACTCTATAGATGTAGCCATCTTTTGTTAAAGCATAAACCTGTCCGTAAAATCCACTTTGGGCATTACTGATATGAAGATTCATTACATTGGAATAGACTCTGCCAGCTATCCACGAGCCCGATGATTCCACAGAGACATCCCAAGCTGCTATTAGTTCAGAATTTGCAGACTGTGTCCAGGCAGCATCCGCAGCAACACTTGTCACGGAAGGTGTAGCTGAAGAATTTACATCACCAGTCGGCGTAAATTCGATTTTCCAGATACCAGCCTGATTAGCTGAAGCTGTTCTGTTAAAAGTGGAGTAGCGGTTAGATCCCGCTGCCTGTGCCAGGAGTCTGGGGCCTGCCAATTCTGCAGTTCTGCTACCAATCTGTCCTGTTGTATTATTAGGAGAAGTATAAACGGTGCCATCAGGCGCAGTTAATATAATCCTGCCGTTTCCGCTACCTTGGGCACTTGATGCCGCATGAATAACTTCGCCCGCTTTAACGTATGCATAATGGGTTCCTGCGGATTTGAATGGCCATGAAGCCATTGTTGTGCCACCGGTTGTATATGAATTACTGTATAAAAACGCCCGTCCTCCGGATACACCGCTAGGGTAGAGATCTTTTGAGCCTTCAGCATAAAAAAGATTGCAATTAAGAAGGATCATAGCAGCGTATATGAACCTTCCTCTGTTGAGAAAGTTTAAAATTTTCCGTGTCATCTTGTGTTGTTAGTTATTAACAGCTATAAAAGCATATTGATTCTTGTTCTCATATGCTGATGTAAAAAATACTTTCCCGATAGATTGTCGGGAAAAGCATTTTAGATTTTTTTCCATCATTTGTATTCTGTTTCCAGCAAGTCAAAAAATCTGGTGCAAAATAGCAGCTATAAAAGCGGGCATACAATAAAATGAAGGGTCATATTCGGGAAAATGAATCAGGATAAAGGTATATTAATAAAGATTTAATAATTTAATAGTCTGTTATTTAGCGAAAATAAAAAGATGATATACATTTATCTTCCAAGAATGGTATTATGAAGTCATTAAACAGCTGTAATTCGGCTTTAGCATTGAATTAATTGAATACAATAACTGAAATTTATTACAAATGGATTACGATTTATAAAACATAATACATCTGTTTCCTGAAAAATCTATTGTTTAATTAAGATGCTGGGATCTTAAATGTTCAAGAAATTCAGACGGTGACACAGTTGTAACTTTTCTGAATGCAGCTGCAAACTTACTCTGAGATGAAAAACCGGCTTCTTCAGCCAGACTTGAAATTTTATATTTGTGATACTGGCTGTCATTTTTCAATTTATAAATAATGTGTCTGACCCGTAGCTCATTGATATAATTCTTAAAATCCTTCTTTTTATAAGTGTTGACAACATACGAAAGATATTTAGTATTCGTACTGCAGTAAGCGGCTACATATGGAAGTGATACATTATTTCTTGTAAATAATGTTGTCTGTTCAAATTTATCCAATTTACTGAGGATTTTTTTCTCAGTAGCAGGAGTCATCAGCGCCTGTGACTCTGGCTCGGTGTCATAATTTACAATATTTGGTTCCGATGCATCTTCATACGCTAAATTTTGTGTAATCTCGGTTTCCGGAAGAGATGCCGGTTTGGTTTGTTCGATTTCTTCTAGAATCTGCTGGATTTTAGCAAATTTTTCTTTCTGTCGTTTTCTATAAATTACAAAATAGACAATAATGATAACTAGTATCAAAAGTACAGACATAATGATGATATTTTTCCACCCCGATTGTTTCTTGTTCAGTTCGTTATCTTTATTTAGTCTGGTGTAAGAGTCGTTGATATAAGCTGAAGCTTTATTGCTTATCTTTTCCGAGACAGAATCCTGTTTTTTCTTAGCCTGGTTCAGTTTTTCAATATCTTTGGTTAAAGCATAATATTGCTGGGAGCTTTCATATATTTCATTTTTTAGACTGAGATATGGAGATTCTTCAGCCATTTTTTGTGCCTGGTCTATCAAGGGTTTTGCTTTTTCAGGATTTTTTTGAGCAATATATATCTGCGCCATTCCATTCAATACGAGTGCTTTAAGAAAGTTGTCTGACATATGATTCAGCTTGTCCAAAGCTTGCTCATAGTAATCCATAGCCTTAGAATAATCTTTCAGATAATAATTCAAACCTAAAAGCTGTTCATTATTAGCTGAGAGAAACGGATTGTCCTGTCCGCTTAATTTAAAATAGCTCGAAGCGTCATTAATATATTTGATGGATTGTCTGTAATTTTTATGTTCGTTTTCATAGTAAGCTTTTTCCTGCATCAGAAAACCGTTGGTCTGATTCACAAGTCTGGGATCATCTATCTTTTTGATGGTTTCTGACGTTTCTTCAATATATTTTTTAGACTGGTCAAAGAGCTTCAGATGACGGTACTGAGTAGCAAGGAAACCGGATATTTTTGCTTTCCACACATTGTCATCGGTGTCTTCAAGTATTTTTTCTGCTTTTAAAGCGTAATCAATAGCATCTTTAAATTCACCGGATTGTTGAAGTAGTGAAGCTGAAAGCATCAGGCTTTTAGCCTTATAGCGCGGGGTTTCAGAAATATTATATAGAGAGTCAGCAATTTTTAAAGCTTTCGGAAAATCTTTTTGAGAAATTTCAAGATAGGTTCTTGTGTAAATCTGATTGTATGCTTCTGCATTTTGGCCGTTTAAACTGCTGATAAGAAAATTAGTAAAAAGAAATACCAAACGGAAAACAATAATCTTCCAACATTTTAATTTTATAGTCATCATGTATTGTTGTTGAACTTTCAAAGTTAACATAATATATTTTTAACAATTATGACCAGACACGTATTCTGTCTTTTGTTTTGAATCAAAATCAGGAAAATGGCTCTTAAAAATATTGTTGTATAATTTTGTTTTTCAGTGTTTTAATTAAAAAATATATTTTTAGTTGATTTACATATTATACGATAGTAAAAAGATTGACAAGACACATTTCTAATTATATAAAGGCTTAATTTTTCTGACTAATTAATGATCTTTTTTCAATAATACCTTTCAGGATGGCGATCCAGATGGTGGAGAATAACAGAGACAGGCAGGTGATTCCAAGTCCGGTCTTGTATAAGCTGTATTCAATAATCCCTGTTTTATAAGCAACAGATAATGCCAATATGCCAAATTCTCCTGTTTGAGATAGTAAGGCACCGCCATACCAACTGTCCTTCCAGTTATATTTTAGCAATCGGAAAATGATAGCCGACATCACACTATTGCTTGCCAGACTGATTAAGATCGATAAAAAGCCCGGACATTATATATTTCTAAATGAAGTGATTGACGAAATAAAAATAATGAAAAAACATATTATGCAGATGATCCCTCTGTAAAAAGATTTTCTGTACATCAGAATGTCGCTGCTGAAATATTGAATTTTCTCAGCAATTTTTTAAGGTGAAAAATGATAATTTAATTATTTCAGGACTAGAAGCCGTTTCTACGGCTTCTTTTGATTTGTTAATAAAATTATTTCTATAACCTGTTTTGTTCATCCGTTTTGCGTCCGGCTTTCGCATCTTTCACTTTCTGATTTCCGAAATTATATTTCAGATTAATCATAAAATATTGTGTGTCGCGATAATCCTTGAAATATTGATTCTGGTCTGCATATCTCGTCGAGATCGTATTCTTATTCGTTCTGAAAATATCATTGAAAATCAAGCCTGCTTCTAATCTTTTATCAAACATTTTCTTGTTAATGATGACATTGGTGTTCTGAGAGGAGCTGATGTCAAACGAACCCTGGATCGTCTTAGAATTATAAACATAGGAAACATTGAGATCCCAGGTTTTTGCTTTGTCCAACGTGATTTGCGTAGAAATATTCGCATTATAAAAGAAGACGTCATTTTTATACAAAATCTTATCAGTTCCCATAAAATAATTCTCCTGATATTCGCCCATTGCAAAAAGATTCAGTTTCCAGTAAGGTTTTATAGAAAAGTTTTTGGAAAAATTCGCTCCTAGATTTTGTCCGTGGTCGATATTGGTGTAATTATAAACTGTTTCAAAAGTCTGCGGATTTTGGATAGAAATTTCCATCGAAGGGTCTTTGATATAGCTGTAATAAGCTTCAAAATTCCAGTCTTTCACCGTGTAAGTCAGACTCAGATTATGAATGATGGTTGATTTCAGATTCGCATCACCTTGGAAGTAAGAATACAGATTGTAATAAGATTTGGAAGGATTCAGGAAATCGTAGTTTGGTCTGTCGATACGTTTTCCGTACGAGAATCCTAATTGCTGGTCTTCTTTCAGGTTATACATCAGGTAAAAAGTAGGGAAGAGTCCGGTTCTGGTCGTCTTATTTTCCACAACCGGATTATCAGAATTGGTTTTGATAAGGGTTGTTTCTGAGCGCAAACCGGCTTTCATTTCCCATTTTTTCCATTTGTATTCCGAGGAAATATAACCAGCAAAAATATTCTCTTTATAATTAAACAGGTTGCTTTTTGTTAAATTCTGAATCGTTCCGTCAAAGAAATCAAGGTCGTTTTTATTCTTAACAAAACTGTATTTCAATCCGCTTTCCAACGTGAATTTATCATTAGAAAATCGGTAATCCAATTGCGTCGCATAAAGCGAAATATCCTGAATGCTGTTGTTGGCAAACCTGTTTTTACTTTCCGGCTGTCCTTGGAAATTCAATAATGTTTCTACATCCTGATTTTCCTTGAATCGTTTCATACTGGAGTTATTTGTCCAAGTCAGGTTGTTGTTCCCGAATTTTTTATCATAAACCAGATAAGAATTAAAACTGTTATCATATTGCTTTTTCTTGTTGGATGTTAAGTAATACGATTGCAACTGATTATTTTCCGTGTTGTAAATATTCGTCGGAACATTGTAATGACCATTGTTGTTTGGCGCATTGTAACCATCAAAACCAAATTGTACAGTCGATAAACTATCCAAATTATATTGTCCTGAGAAGTTGTAGACGTGCTGTTCGTGAGCGTGTGTTTTTCTTACCATATCGCTTTCCCAACGGGTTTTGTCCTTGTCAAAAACCACAACATCAAAGTTTTTTCGGACATAATCTCCGCTTACAAAATTGTAATTCCCCGTCAGTTGCCATTTATCAGTATTGTAAGATTGCGAAGTCCCGATTAATCCCTTGGCATAAGTTGCCTGAGTATATCTTGTCGATATTCTTCCTTTGTAACCTGATAAAACATTTTGCTTCATTTTGATATTGATAATGGCGCTTCCTTGCGCTTCATATTTTGCAGGCGGATTGGTAATAACTTCAACCGATGAAACATTATTTCCATCCGTGTTTTCAAGAAGTTGTTTGAGTTGTTCCTGCGTCATCAAAGTTTTTTTATCATTAATGGTTACGATGATTTGAGAATTTCCGCGAACGCTCAATTCCTCATTTTTAACCAAAATATTCGGCGTGCTTTTCAGGATATCCCAGGCATTCAGATTTTGAAGCGGTGTTTTATCTATATTAAATTCCAGTCGGTCAATTTTCCTTTTCAGCAAAGGTTTGTTGGCTTTTATTGTTACACCTGCAATTGATTTTACCGTGTCTTTTTTGAGAATAATATTCAGTGATTGATTATCTTCCAAAATGATTTCATAATCCTGATAATCTTGTTTTTTGATAACAATTGATACAGGAAATTTCGAAATACCTTCAAGACTGAAATTCCCGTCTTTATCAGAATAGAATATCGATTTGTTTTCATTAATTTCAATGCTTGATTCAGAAACCGGTTCCTGATTTTCGTTCTCGATGTGGCCTTTGATATTCTGACTCCAGATAAACATTGGAAGTAAAAGTAAAACTACGTTATAAATTTTCATTTCAATAATTTTGACAAAATTGAGACGAAACGCAGGAAAGTTTTGTTAATGAACGGTTAATGGAAGGTTAATGCCTGTTTTGAAAGAAATTTGATTGTATTTTTGAAACGTAATTTTAAACCACAAAAGGAACAAAAGTTTTTTATTCGGTAAAGTTTAAAGATTGATTTTTTGCTCAGCGAAGCGCCTTTGCGAATCTTAAAAATATTTTCAATAAGATTCAAAAAACTTTGCGGACTTTGCGTTAAAATATATTATTAAGTTTTTTTAAAACTTTTGTGCCTTTTGTGGTTTTAAAGAAATCAATATGAATCGGAAGAAAAACATCACAATTATTTTGTTCACGTTCAGCCTTGTTATCTTGGTTGTTTTGCAGGGTTATTATATCTACAATTCTTACCGTCTTGAGGAAAAAGAGCTCAACAGACAGGCCAGGATGATTGCGGATAAAACACTGGAGACAATGGAAAAATACGAGACCGAGACGAATGAAGAAAAACTGGTTGGCGATTTTGAAAGACTAAAAAAAGGTATTACGATACAAAAAGAAAAAATTACACATCCGGAAAGGATTTATAGCTCGGAAAAGCTGTACAATCAAAAACTTGAGAAAACGCTTAAAGACAATATAGGAGATTCTGGTTTTGAGATCGCAATGAAAAGCGAGATCTATTCGATTCTGGATGAGGTTCAGAAAAAAGAGCTTTTGCCAAAGAATCGTTCACTTGTTTTGTACCAAACTGTAAAAAAAATGTCAAAGCCTTTGACCATTAATGAAGGTAAATGGTCCAGTCGTCAATCCAGAGAAAATACGGATTTGAATTTGGATGAGAAAGATTATTATTTAGTTAAATCTAAATCGACTTTTCAACTTCTGAATGTCAAATTTTTAGTTTTAAAGAAAATTATTCCTTTGATTATCATTAGTTTATTGATTGCTATTCTAATTGTAATCTTATTCCGAAACAGTATCAAAAACCTGAATCGCCAGGAAAAGAAAATCTCACAGCTTCACACAACTATCGATTCTATCGCTCACGAATTGAATACACCAATTACAACTCTGAAATTTTCAGTTGCTCAATCTTCCGATTCTGAAACCAAAGCTCTGCTCGAACGTCAGATCAAACGCCTCGAGAATATTGTTTCGTCCATTCATAACAATGATTCTGATGATGTTTTAATGAATAAAAACGAGATGGAACGTTATTTTTCGGAAATACAGAAGTCTTTTCATAACATCGATTTCAAAATTAAATTGGATTTTATTGAGAACAAATCTTTGTATCAAAACGATTTCAAGCAAATTATGGATAATCTCATCGATAATTCATCAAAATATGGCGCAAAGGAAATCGAGATTTTGATCAAAATGAACAACGGAATTGGAATGGAAGTTTCTGATGACGGCATCGGAATTCCGAAAGAAGAGAAGCAAAACATTTTTGATAAATATTACCGCATTACGAGAGACGAAAATCTTCACGTCAATGGTCTTGGAGTCGGACTTTTTCTGGTTAAGACAATCGTTGACAAATACAAAGGCGATATCGAAGTGAATCCAAAAAAGAAAGGTGTTTCATTTAAAATAACGATTCCAAATGAAGCCTAAAATCTTATTAGTTGAAGACGACCAAGATTTAGGAATGGTTCTGAAACAATATTTGGAATTTTCTGATTTCGAAGTCAATTGGATCCCAAATCCTGAAGAAATTCTGAAAAACAAAAAGCAGATTGACCAATATCAATTAGCTATTCTTGATGTGATGTTGCCTGTCATTGATGGCTTCGAATTGTCTAAAGAAATCAGAAAATCGTCTGAGATTCCGTTTCTTTTTCTTACTGCTAAAGGTCAAAGTATTGACAGGATTCTAGGATTAAAACTTGGCGCAGACGATTATATTACAAAACCTTGCGAACCGGAAGAGCTGATATTAAGAATCAAAAATATACTCAAAAGACAACAGAATTCTACAAAAGCAATAATTAAATTGGGAAATTATTCATTCATTCCTTCGCAGTTTCAGTTGCTTTTCCAGAATGAAACCATTCAGTTGACGGAGAAAGAATCTGAGTTGTTGCTTTTACTTTCCAAAAACAATCAGAAAATTATTAATCGTAAAGAAATCCTTGAAACACTTTGGGGAGAAAATGATTATTTTCTGGGAAGAAGTCTGGATGTCTTTATGACGAGGTTACGTAAATATTTCCAAAAGGATGATAGAATCAAGTTCGATTCTGTTCGCGGGATTGGTTTCAAAATAGAGTTTCCGGAATAAGTATCGGTTTTAGATAAGCGTATTGGGAAAGTATCGTTATTTGTTATTGGTTTTAAATGGTTGATATATAGTGAATTAAATTTTATTTTGCAGGTTTCCTTTTTTTGATATATTTGAAAGCTTCGTATATATTAGACCTTAAAAATATATTTCCTAAGTGCAATCTCAATTTGAAAAATTATATTCTGACTATAAACATCAGGTCTTCTTTTTCGTGAAAAAATATGTTCACGGACAGGATGATATTGAGGATATCGTGCAGGATATTTTTGTTCATCTGTGGAAGCATAAAGATGCTTTGGATAAGAATAAAGAAGCTATTGTTTTCAAGACTGCGAAACAGGAAATTGCTAATTTCTATAGAAAAAACAAATTGTCTTTCTCAGATTTCAAAGAGCAATCTCATCTCAGCATTGTGAAAGAAGAATATGATGAAGAGCAATTCAAATCCTATTCTGAACAGGTTGAAAAAATACTCCAGCTGATTCCCGAAAAAAGTAAATCTTTTTTTCTCAAACATAAAATTGACGGACTGAGCTATTCCGAAATTGCAAAAGAAAACAGTATTTCCAAAAATGCTGTGGCCAAGCACGTTAATAAGGTGCTTCATATTCTAAAAACAAATATTAATCTCTTTTTTCTGCTACTGATTTTCATTAAAAAGATTTTTTAGGGTTGACGATTTCGGTAAGTCTGCGTAATTAATCGTAAGACAGAAATCAATCTGAAACTAAAATAAGTTTATAATGAAGAAATCATTTTCTATTCTGCTGCTTGCAGTTTCCTTTTTTTATCAGGGACAAACTACCAAAGAAGAAATCCTTTCAGACCTCAATAAGACAGGCGGTGTTTACTATGCTTATCCAACTCCGACAAAAAAACTGACTGCTGTTCCGTCCGGATATCAGCCATTTTACATCAGTCATTACGGAAGACACGGCTCAAGATGGCTCATCAATGATAAAGATTTTTCAGGTGTGATGGACATCCTGAAAAAAGCTAATGAGAATAATGCTTTGACAGAAAACGGAAAATCAGCGTTACAACGATTGGAGAAAATCTGGAAAATTGCTGAGGGGCATAATGGTGATTTGACGGAATTAGGAGGATTGCAGCATAAACAGATTTCTCAAAGAATGTTCAAGAATAATCCGCAGGCTTTTGGAAATAATGCGATTGTTACTGCAAAATCGACTGTTGTTCCGAGATGTATTATCAGTATGGCGTATTTTACAAACGAATTAACAGCGAACAACCCAAAGCTAAATATTAGCATCGAATCTTCCGATAAGTATATGAAATATCTGAATCATCATACCAAAGAATCTATCGACTTCAAAAGCCCAGATAACTTCTGGCAGGAAGAAAAACGGAAACTCAAGCAAGATGCATTACGCTCAGACCGATTTATCAAAAATCTATTCAGTAATGAAGACTATGTTTATAAAAACGTGAATCCTGAAAAAGTAGTGGAATCTTTCTACTGGATTGCCAGCGATATGCAGAATCTGGAGACGGACATTTCTTTTTACGATTTGTTCACGAAAGATGAATTGTTCAATATTTATCAGGCCATCAATTATCAATTTTATGTGAATGATGCTGCATCGCCTTTGAGCAATGGATTGGTAAAAAACAATGCGATTCCGTTAGTTAAAAATATTCTGGAAGAAGCAGACGATTATATCAAAAATAATAAAAGTGGTGCATCACTTAGATTTGGTCACGATGGAAATATTGCACCATTATTAGCTTTTATGAGAGTTGAAGGAATGGATAAGGAAGAAATCAATCCAAGAGAAGTCTATAAAGTTTGGAATACTTTTCAGGCTGCACCAATGGCTGCCAATCTCCAGATGATTTTTTATAAGAATAAGAAAAGTGATGTTTTGGTGAAATTTCTATTGAATGAAAATGAGGTCAGCGTCCCTGTTGAAACCAAGAGTTTTCCTTACTACCAATGGAATGATGTGAAAGCCTATTTGGAAAGAATAACCAAGTCAAATTAATATCGAATTTTTAACTAATATTAATTTTAAAAAACTTTAGAAAAAAGGTTGACGATTTAAAAATCTTGCGTAATACTGAATATGAACAACATAGACGACGAAAATTTTAAAAAGAACTGGGAAAAAACTTACGAAGAAAACCAGAGAATGGATTCGGAGACAGATGCACGAATCCAAGCGGGAATTCAGAGTAAGATAAAATCCGGCAACAAGTTCAAAAAATTTTATTGGGTTGCTGTAGCTGCGGTAATCACAGGATTTGGTATTCTTTTTTATACGCCTTCTTCGCCGGCTTCTGTGGAGAAAGCTCAGTCTCAATTTTATTCCAGTGTGGATTTCACGAAAAAGATTAGTCTTCCTGACGGAAGTAATATTGTCTTAGAACCTCACAGCACAATCGAATTAGCAAAGGATTTCGGCAAAACAGACAGAAAAATCACATTTACTGGAAAAGCAACTTTCGATATTGCAAAAGATAAGACCAGACCTTTCAGAATCAATGCAAAAGATTTTACAGTACAGGTTTTAGGTACTAAATTCTTCCTGGACCAAACAAACGGAAAAGAAAAAGTGGAACTTTTTGAAGGAAAAGTAAAAGTTAATCATCAAGGGAAAATCACTTATTTGCTTCCTAACGAGTCTTGGAACAAGAATATGGAAGAAAAGTCTCAAACTTATCTTGTTGCAAATGTGAAAAGGAATTTCTCTTTTGAAGATGAAAATTTTGAAAATATCATCAATGAGTTGGAAGTGGTTTATAATGTTAAAATCGATTATCCACAGGAATATTCCAAAAAGAAAATCAAAGGTTCATTCTCGGGCGATATGAACGAGGTCTTGTTCGCAATTTGTTATCCATTCAATCTTAAAGCTGAAAAAAAATCTGACAATCAAATACAATTAAAATAAAAAAGCACCGATAATGACGGTTATCGATGCAATAAATGATTCAACTCGCTAAAGTATAATCAAATTAATCCTCAAATTTATGAAAAAAACAGTAATGTCTGTAATCTTATTGGTTGCCACAGGTCTTCCAGTCGCTTACGGACAAGCCGGGCAAACACCGCCGGTTGCTATGAAAAAAGAGAATCCGGTGTCCATTATCAAAGTTTTTGATAAGCTCAGCAAATCTTCCAAGATTCCGTTTCTCTATTCTAGCACAGACTTCAAAGATATTAAGGTTGATGAAAATGCTATTAATTATTCATCTTTGGAATCATCGCTTAGATATCTCAAAAAATTCTATCCGATAGAATATGAAATAAAAAATAATACGGTTGTTCTTAGAAAAACCAGTGTTAAATTGATTTCCCGGTCAGAAAATTTTCCCATTCCCAAAGATACTATTTCGGTGCAGGAGAAAAAGATTGATGAGGTTGTGATTATTGGTTATGGTAAAGTTAAAAAATCCGATGCGACAGGTTCGCTAACCACGGTAAAAATAGATGAGGAAAATGACGGTAATCCGGTAACTGCTCAGGATGCGTTGAGAGGAAAGGCGGCAGGAGTTAATATTATTTCTCCCGGGGGTGCACCTGGTGCAGGTTCTGCCATTAGGATCCGGGGAGGCTCTTCTTTGTCTGCAAGTAATGATCCTCTGATTGTAATTGACGGAATTGCTATCGACAATTCCTCAACATCAGGTTCAAGCAATATTCTCGGGATGATAAATCCAAATGACATCGAAACTTATACCGTACTGAAAGATGCATCTTCAACAGCGATCTATGGTTCCAGAGCTTCTAACGGTGTTATCATTATTACAACAAAAAAAGGAAGCAAAAAAACTCGTTACCAATATTCTTCAAACACCAAAATAGACTGGAATCCGGCAACATTAGATGTTCTTAATGCAGATGAATACAGAGATTTTATGAAAAGAACATATGCCGGTAACACAGCTGTAATTAATGGATTAGGCACGTATAATACTGATTGGCAAAAAGAGATTTATCGAACTGCTGTTAGTAATGACCAGAATTTCAGTATGACGGGAGCAGTGGCGGATGTTCCGTACCGATTATCTTTAGGATATACGAATCAGGAAGGGATTATCAGAAAAAATGCATATGAAAGAATGAATCTGAGCCTGAATCTTAATCCTTCATTTTTTGACAAGCATCTAAACGTGAACCTAAACTATAAGCCGAGCATTGAGAATAATGATTTTATTTCCAATCCTGCAAGCGGAGCAGCTTCTTTTGATCCAACGCGTCCGGTTTATGATAATTCCAAACCTTATGGCTTAGGCTACTTTATCTGGACGGATGCTGCCGGAAAGCCGATAACCCAGGCCGGAGCAAACCCTGTTTCAGTTCTCAATTTAAGAAGTGATGAATCAAAGATATTTCGTCATATTGGGAATATCCAAATGGATTATAAAATTCACGGATTTGAAGATCTGAAGCTGAATCTTAATACTGGGTTCGATATTCTGAAAAGTAAAGGCGATCTATTCATTCCGGATAACGCACCTCTGACCTGGGTTTCTGTAGGGAACGACGGACAGGGAATGACCGGTAAATATGTTAATGAGAAAAAGAACCTACAGCTGGATGCTTACGCCAATTATGCCAAAACGCTTGGTGATCATAAGCTAGATGTGATGGGAGGTTATTCCTGGCAATGGTTCTGGAAAAGCTATAATAACAGGCAGACTAATCTAGTGGGGAACAAGATATATCAGAATATTGCTGATGAAAAATCGGAGTACTATCTTTTATCATTCTATGGCCGGTTAAATTATACTTTTAAGGACAAATACCTTTTCACTGCTACCTTAAGAAGTGATGGTTCTTCAAAATTTTCTAAAGAGAATCATTGGGGCTTATTTCCTTCCGCAGCTTTTGCTTGGAAGATCAATGAGGAGAATTTCTTGAAGGAGAGCGGCTTTTTCTCTGATCTGAAGTTGAGATTGAGCTATGGGAAGACTGGACAGCAGGATATAGGTGGAGATTATGAATGGATGCAGACCTATACTTTTAGCCAACCCAATGCCATGTACCAGTTTGGTGACCGTTATTACACTACAATAAGACCGAACGGATACGATCCCAATCTTAAATGGGAAACTACATCCACATATAACATAGGTCTGGATTTCGGTATTTTGAATAACAGGATCTCGGGATCGGTAGAAGTGTATAAAAGGACGACTGATGATCTACTGAATAAGATTTCCGTTGCTGCAGGATCCAACCTTACCAATATGATCTATACCAATATCGGATCTATGGAAAATAAAGGGGTAGAGCTAACACTGAACACAATCCCGGTTAAAAGCGAAAGCTGGCAATGGAATCTGGACGCAAATCTTACATTCAGCAAATCAGAGATCACACAACTTACATTAGTAAATAGCCCAAATTATGGTGTTAATATAGGAAACGTTTCCGGCTCTACGGCTGGGACGATACAGATTCATTCAGTAGGTTATGCGCCGTATACTTTTTACCTCTATCAGCAGGAGTATAACGAGAACGGGAAACCGATAGAAGGAAAATACAAAGACGGAGGATTGGTGAAAAGTAAAAATCCGATGCCCAGGGCTTATCTGGGATTATCTTCCAAAGTGAGCTATAAAAACTGGTATCTCGGATTTAACGCACATGCCAATTTCGGAAACTATGTCTATAATAATGTCAAATCAAAGGATTATAAGTCCAGAACTTTGCCTACAAACGGAACATATACCAATATCCTGAGCTATACAGCCAATGAAGGCTTTGAGAATCTGCAGCTCTATTCTGATTTTTTCCTAGAGAATGCTTCATTTTTTCGTATGGATAATATCACATTAGGACATAACTTCAAAAATATCAGTGATAAGTTTGATATCGGGATGAACCTCTCATTACAGAATGCTTTTGTTATTACAGGATACAGCGGTCTTGATCCAGAAGTTTATTTGGGTATCGATAATAATATCTATTCCAGACCACGTTCAATCCTTTTCGGGCTTAATGTTAACTTTAAATAATTTTACGATGAAACGTTTATATATCATTCCTTTTATATTTTTGCTTTTTACGGCAGGTTCATGTATCAATGATTTGGATACAGCTCCAATTAATCCCAATATAGTTACCACGGAACAGGTATATTCCAATCCGGAGAATTACAAAGGTGTTTTGGCCAAATGTTATGCAGCATTATGCCTTAGCGGTCAGCAAGGGCCAACTGGTGATCCTGATCTTGGTAATTTTGATGAAGGTTACAGTTCATTCATCCGTTTGGCATTTTATGTCCAGGTACTGTCGACAGATGAGGCGATAATGGGTTCGCAGACCAACGGATTGAGACAGATGGCTACCAACACCTGGGATTCTAACACCGCTATTTTAAATGGTTATTATGCAAGATTATACCAGATCATCGGTTATACTAACGAGTTTTTGAGACAGACTACTGATGCCAAACTTCAGGAAAGAGGACATACGGATCCAGGTTTCAAGCAACAGGTTGCTAATTTCAGGGCAGAAGCGCGCTTCCTCAGGGCTTATTCTTATTGGGTTTTACTGGACACCTTTGGTAAGGTCCCTTTCGTCACAGATTCCGATAAATTAGATCCGCAGTTTTTGCCCAGACAGATCTCAAGAAGTGATCTTTATGCTTATGTAGAAGCCGAATTAAAAGATATTGAAACCGCTCTCCCGGAAACCAATGAATATGGAAGAGTTGATAAAACGGCAGCAAATTTTTTATTATCAAGATTATACCTTAATGCCCAGATTTATACCAATGCTCCACAATGGGATAAGGCAGCAGAGTATGCCGAAAAAGTGATTGGAAGCCATTACAGTCTGGCACCAAAATATCTATATAATTTTCTGGCAGATAATCATACATCTTCTGAGATCATCTGGTCTCTGAATATGGATGGTATAAAAGCTAAAACCTATGGCGGTACAACATTTTTTGTCTTAGCTCAGACCGGAGGAACAATGCTCACTTACCTGAATATGGGAATCTCAGGAGGCTGGGGGAATATTCGTGTCCGTCCGGAGTTTGTCAACAAATTTCAAACGACGGATCAGGGTTTTACAACTACAGATCCCAATGCATTTGCAAAAGGTGACAGCAGGGCTTTGTTCTTCAACATTGGACACAAGAAGGATATTGCTGCGCTTCCCGGAACCTTTCAGGATGGTTATGCTTTTACTAAATGGAGAAATGTTACTAAGAATGGAGTAGCAGGTTCTGACGCTGCTTATGTAGACACAGATTTCCCTATGTTCCGTCTTGCTGAGGCTTATCTGAACGCTTCGGAAGCTTATTTGAGACTGGGAAAATCCTCCGAAGCGCTCAATTATATTAATGTTATTAGAAACAGAGCTTATAACAACGGAAATGGAGCAATCACTCTTTCTGACCTGAGCCTTAATTTCATCTTGGATGAAAGATCAAGAGAGCTGTCATGGGAATTATTGAGAAGAACGGATCTTATCCGTTTCAACAGATTTACTACAGGCGATTATCTCTGGAGCTGGAAAGGAAATGTCCAGGCTGGAAAAGCCGTGGATTCCAAATTCAATATATATCCATTGCCATCTGCAGACATTACAGCAAACCCGAACCTGAGCCAGAATGCTGGCTATTAACAAGAATTGATTCTCACAAATCAAGTTTATATTATTTTCTTTTAAAGAACTTCCTATCTAAATTGATGGGAAGTTTTTATTTGATTGAGATAAAATATTACCATTGTAATTAAAACAATTATTTTCAGATAAATTGATAATTTTTTTGAAAAATAGTTGTATTTAATTTAAAATAATTAAATTGCGCGCCCTTCCTGATACAAAAGATTTATATCGAAGATTTTATGACCAAAAAAGGACAGATAGTAGAAATCCCTGCAAACGCTCTAATCTATAGCAGAGAATTACCGGTATTTCATTCAAAAAAAGATGAACTCATCTGGAAATCTCGGAAAATAGAGTATTCTTTGTTTGACGGTTTTTTGGTCGGTGAACACCCAGGTGTAGAAAATTTCAGGATTGGACAAAGAAAAGGAATCAATGTAGGTGGAAAAAAAGAGCCTTTGTATGTCATCTGGATTGATGAGAAAGAGAACAGGCTTTTTGTGGGAGCAGGAGATTCGCATCCGGGACTTTTGACGAGTGTTATTCGTCTTGGAGAAAATTTAGAATTAAGTGATACTAATTTTTCTAAGGAAGAATTAGAAAATGGGATTGATGTAGAAGTTTCGACTCAGATTAATGAAAATAAAATTCAGACTAAACTTTATGGATTTAATAAAAGCTTTTTTCTGGAGTTTGAAAACAAAATCTCAGTAACTATTGAGGAACATCCATTCGATATCATTTATCACGATAGAATTATAAAGAGTTATTAAAATAATTAAATATTTACTTATGAAATTAAAGGTTTCCTTTTTTGCAAGTATTTTATCTTTCTTTGCTTTTGCACAGTCAGCTCCGTCGTATTATTCGGGAGTTAACTTTAGCAAAACAAAAAATGACTTAAAAGCTGATCTTGCAACATTAATTACAACAACCCATACACAGACTATTGCTTACTCTGAAGGATTGGCATCTCTATTCAAAACAAGTGATGCGGACCCGGAAAATCCATCCAATATCTTATTGATTTACGGATCACAAAGTTCCGGTACTCACCAGAGAAGCCGTCCTTACAGTGGCAGCTGGAACAGAGAGCATGTGTATGCAAAATCAAAAGGGACACCTAATTTGGGGACTTCCGGTCCGGGTTCAGATGGTCACCACCTGCGTCCTGCAGACAATACTTTGAACAGTACAAGAGGGAGTCTGTTATTTGATGACGGAACCGGGGCAACTGCTTATAAAACAAGTCGTGGAGGTTGGTTTCCTGGTAATGAGTGGAAAGGAGATGTAGCGAGGATCCTGATGTATATGTATGTAAGATACAACACAAGATGTTTGCCATTGAACATCACAATGAATCCTGCAACTTATTCTTCAGACTTTCCGGATATTCTTTTGAAATGGAATGTCGAAGATCCTGTTTCCGATTTCGAAAGACAAAGAAATAATGTGGTTTATGGGGTTCAGCACAATAGAAACCCATTTATTGATAATCCTTATTTGGCAACAGTAATATGGGGTGGCCCTGCTGCTCAGAATACTTGGCCGGATACGTTCAACGGAGGAACAACAGCGGATTCCGAAGCACCAACTACACCTGTGAATCTTTTGGTCTCCGGAAAAACATCTTCAAGCATTTCTTTATCCTGGACGGCTTCTACAGATAATGTTGGTGTAAGCGGATATGATATTTATGTTGATGATGTGTTAAAAACCAGCGTTAATACCAACAGCGGAATAGTAACAGGACTTGCGCCTGCTACAACCTATTCATTCTATGTTGTGGCGAAAGATGCGGCTGGAAACAGATCCGGAAACAGCTCAACTGTACAAGGAACTACCGACAATACAAGCACACCTGGTACAGGAACAACTTGCGGAACTGAAGATTTCGAAAGTATGCCGGCAACCAACTCTTCTTATCTGGACAGAGAATGGTCTAACCAGAATATTGTTTGGACTGCAACCAATGCAAGAACAGATAAGCAGATCTACATCGACGGAGACAATAACAGAGCCATCTGTTTGAGAAAAGGTTCATTGAAATCATCTACAATTTCCGGAGGTATCGGTTCATTAACCGTTAAAACTTATCTGCCTTTTAGTGATGCAGATGGTAATTATACATTGAAGGTTAATGGAGAGGTAAAAGGTCAGATTCCTTATTCCAAAACGGCTAAGACTTATACGATCAATGATATCAATGTAGAAGGCAATGTTGTTATTGAGCTGGTAGATGATATCACAAGCAATAGAGTATCTTTTGATAACTTATCTTGGACTTGCTACACGAAAATGGCAGTTGAAGAATCAGCTTCTAAAAATCAAAAAGTAACAGTGTATCCAAATCCTGTTAAAAACGGTGAATTGTTCATCGCCGGAATCTCTAAAAATGAAACAGTTCAGATTTACAGTGCAAACGGACAATTGGTTCAAACAATCAATAACGTTAACAACAACGAAAAAATCAGCTTAAAAAAGCTTTCTAAAGGTGTTTATTTTGTGAAAACAAAATCCAGCAGTACGAAAGTAATTGTGGATTAATCTAATTCAAATCACAACAAAAGGTCAGGAGTTTCTTCTGGCCTTTTTTATTTTCAGTAAACTCTTAAAACCTACTGTCAAATATCATTTGATATCTGGAACTAATGCTTTACTTTTGCTGTATTGAAAGCAATCATTTCCATATTCATTATCTTCACAATCGCATTGCGTCCGGTAATGCCATTGATAGATTATACCGTGAATTACAATTACATCACCAAAAATCTTTGTGAGAACAGAGCAAAAAAGGAAATGAACTGTAATGGTAAATGCTATTTAGCCAAAGAACTTTCCAAATCCTCCCAAAACTCTGCAAAGCAAGACCAGCTGAAGCTTTCTGTATTCTCAGAATTATTCACAGTCGGAAATGTTTTCACTGTTCTTAATGAGTTCAATTTCAATTCGGACATTCAAAAACAGAACTTTTATTTAAGTTCATTCTACAATTTCTCATTAGACTCAAGGATATTCCATCCACCGTTGATTTAGTAATAAAAAAATCATTCCAATTAAGCGAAGCTCCTCTTTGTGCCTTAAAAACATTTATTATTAAAAAATAATCTTTGTGCCTTTGTGTTTAACAAAGCAATATTAGCTGAACGAAGCGTGCCTTTGCGTTAGAATAATAGCTCAAACTTTTGCGAAGCGACTTTGTGAGCCTTAATAAGCATAAAGTAAAAATCCTTGTGCGCTTTGTGTTCAAAAGCTTTCGCAATACCTTTCGGTATCTGTACTGTCTTGTGCGCAGGAAACACCCAAAGTAAAACAGGTTTCCAAAATGAAACCCAAAACCGACCTCAAAGGTGTAAAGGTCGTGAATGTCGATGATCCGATCTGTCAAATGAAAACAGCAGAATTCCTAAAAGATACTATTGTTTATAAAGGCAAAACTTATGGATTCTGCAGCGACCATTGCAAAAAAGAATTCAGGAAAAGTCCAGCTAAATATGCTCTGAAATGACAAACAAAAAGAAACAGAAGGCTTTCCAGAAAAGTAAACTGATTCTGCCGATTATAGTTTTTGCGGTACTATTTTTGGTGATAGGAATTGGGATGAGCTATTTCAAAAAAAGTCTTTACACGGTAATGAAAGTTCCGGAATTTGCGCTCACAGACCAGAATTCCAGGAAAATTACTAATAAAGATATGCTGGGAAAAGTTTATCTCGTAGAGTTCTTTTACAGCCGTTGTCCCACAATCTGTCCCGTGATGAATTCCAATATGAAATACATCGATGAGCAAATCAACGATCCGGATTTTGGAATCATATCGATCAGTATAGACCCAATCAATGATACGCCGGAAGTTCTGAAAAATCACGCTAAAATGATTGGAGCCAAGTCGCCCAATTGGCATTTTCTATCGGGCAACCGGGATTATATCGGTAAATTAGCGGATATGTTCGATATCTATGTAGGTGATAAGGAAGATGATTCAGAAAGCCTCAATCATAGCGGGATGATTGCATTGGTAGATAAAGAAGGAAACCTCCGTTGCCGGTTTGATGAGAACAATATGCCGGTTCTTTATTATTCTGGACTGAATTATGAAGATGAAGCTGGAACTAAAACCAGTCTGAGAGGGAAATATCATCCGGACAGGGAAAAATTGATAGAAGATATCAGAAAATTATTAAAATAAAATTTAAAACCTTTATGCGCGAAGCGCCTTTATGATCCTTAAACAGTTAGTTGGAAAAGAAAATCTTTGTGCACTTTGGGTTAAATAATTAACATTAACAATAAATCGTATAATATGAGAGTATTAAAAATTTCAGCTGCTGCATTCCTATTAGCAGCACAGTTTGTAACGGCACAATTCAAGCAAACGCCTCTTCCTTATGCTTACAATGCTTTGGAAGGTTCTGTAGATGCGCAGACCATGGAGATCCATTATACCAAACACGCGGCAGCTTATGTTTCCAATCTTAACAAAGCCATTGCCGGAACACCATTGGAAAAAGAGAGTTTGGAAAAGATTCTTTCCCACATTTCAAAAGAAAGCCCTGCGGTTAGAAACAACGCCGGCGGACACTATAACCATGAGTTGTTCTGGACTGTGTTAACGCCTGAGAAAAATACTCAGCCTTCTGCAAAATTGGCAAAAGCAATCAACGATTCTTTCGGGAGTTTGGATGCTTTGAAGGAGAAGCTGAGCAAAGCTGGTGCTGATCGTTTCGGTTCAGGTTGGGCTTGGTTGGTAGTAACGGCTGACAAAAAATTGGCGGTGACTTCTACAGCTAACCAGGACAATCCTTTGATGGACCTAGCGGAGGTGAAAGGAACGCCTATATTCGGAATTGATGTTTGGGAACATGCTTATTACCTTAAATATCAGAACAAAAGAGCAGATTACTTAGCTGCACTTTGGAACGTTACCAACTGGAAAGAGATCAGCAGAAGATACGAGGAAGCTATCAAATAACAACCTCAATATATCATAAAAGCACAGCTTGCCTGTGCTTTTTAAAATCCTCAAAACAGATTCTTGAAACTCATCTTTAACCTTTTACTAGTCTTTTATTTGGTGCTCAAACCAGTGCTGCCATTGGTAGAGTATGCGGTTAATTATGATTATATTTCAGACGTTTTGTGTATCAACAAGAAAAAACCGGAGCTGCATTGCAACGGCAAATGTTACCTCGGAAAAGAGCTTGCCAAAAATAGCTCAGAAGATTCCAAATCCAAAAATCCGACCCAGAAAATCATCGACTGCTATATTCCGGTTGAGATTGCTGCAGTCAAAACAGTAGGGCAAAGATTCTTTACTAGCCTTACTTTCAAACACACCACAAATTATTCTTATCTGTATCTGAAACACATTTTCAGACCTCCAATTGTTTAGATAATATAGTCATTAGGGCGATTCCCTCTCCGACGCTAAAGCAGCCACTCGGGTCGGGCTATCCGCTCATACTCCTCGGTCAACGGCTCCGCTTCGCTCCGCCGCTGCCCTGCGGGGTAACCGCTGCTATCCCTATCGCAGCAGAGCATAAACTCAAATTTCAGCAAAAAATAACAGTCTTTATCAATATTGACAAAGTCAACCTTTGCGCCTTAAAAACAAAGAATCGCTCAAAAAACCTTTTGTGCCTTTGCGTTTAAAGTACTTAAAAAATTATCAAACATAACATTTAAACCAATGAAAATCTATAAACTCTTATCACTACTATTCATCACATTACTAACTCTTTCATCTTGCAGTAACAGCGATGATGACGATATCCAGGATACTACACCCGGAAATCTTCAGCTCAAGTTCGAGAATGGTTTCAACAATCTCGGTGATATCGTGCTCAATCAGACTACACAAACCTCAGTCAATGGACAGAAACACCAGTTTTCAACGCTTAAATATATCATCAGCAACATCTCACTCATCGATGAAAACGGATCGGAATTTAAATACCATTACAACAATCCGGACAAAGGTGCTTTTATCATCAATCAGGAAGAAGCCAAAGCTGGAATCGTCTATGTCAACCTTTCCGAAATCCCAAAAGGTAACTACAAGAAAATCAAATTAGGCTTAGGCATCAGTTCCACAGCTTATCTTATTGGTCAGGACGGACAAGGTTTATTCTGGGAAAAAGCCAAACAAGAAGGAATGGCTTGGTCTTGGGCAGCTGGTTATATCTTCACAAAACTTGAAGGAAAGTATGGAACATCAACACCTGATATCGAGTTTATGAACCATTGCGGCAATATGGGCGACACCACAGCAAACGGAACTGCAGATCTTTACAGGGAAGTTGTTTTGGATTTACCGACTACAGCCAGAGTGAACAAGGATATTACACCTTCTGTCCATATCCTTGCAGATTTCAACCAGTATCTGAGCGGGAAAACAGCTTTGTCATTGGATACTTCCAACAATATGGCGATGGGAAGCAGCCAGCATTTGGCGGATGTCAGCAACAACCTTATTAATATGTTCAGAGTTGACCATGTTCACAATGATTAATCCAATTCTACCATTCCAAAGGGAGCAGGTGCGTTCTCTTTGGATTTTCATTGCATTTTCTATAATGTTAATGTCATGTACGGACGAATACGAAGGCGAAGCTTTTGAAGAAGACAAAGCTTACAATCTGGAGATTCCGGCTAATTTTCCGGCACTGTTATTTGACACAGATAAAAACCCTGTAACCGTTAATGGCGTTGCTTTGGGTAAGAAGTTATTTTATGAAGGCAAACTGTCCCGTAACAATACCATTTCTTGTGGATTCTGTCATATCCAGGAGTATGCTTTTACACATCACGGTCACCCGGTGAGTCACGGTATTGATGATAAACTTGGTATCCGAAATGCACCACCGATTCAGAATATGGCATTTCTCAAAAATTATACATGGGATGGCGTGAGCCATAATCTGGATGAGCGTTCTTTGGTTCCTATTACCACAGATTTTGAAATGGACAGTTCTCTGCCCGAAGTCATTTCAAAACTAAGTCAAGATGCCAATTATAAAAAGCTATTCAAAGCAGCTTATGGCGATGAGAATATTACCGGCGAAAGAGTATTGAAAGCATTGACCCAGTTTATGGTCACAATGATTTCCGCCGATTCCAAATATGACAGAATGAAGAAAGGAAAAGCTTCTTTCACAAATGAAGAATCTCAGGGGATGGCATTATTTCAAAATAAATGTGCAAGCTGTCATTCAGGAGAGTTGTTTACCGATGAAAGTTATCGAAATACCGGAATGTATTACAATGCACAGTACGACGACCGTGGTAGATACCGTGTGACATTGGATTGGAATGATAATATGAAATTCCGTGTGCCAAGCCTCCGAAATGTAGAATACACCGCACCTTATATGCACGACGGACGTTTCTATTCTTTGGATGCTGTGCTCAATTTCTATTCGGATAATGTCGAGAATCAAGCCAATCTAGACCCGATTCTGAAAAAGAGTGGACACATCGGTATCCCAATGACTACTTTAGAAAAACAATACATCATTGCTTTCCTGAAAACCCTCAGCGATCAGCAATTTATTACCAACAAACAATTCGCAGAATAACAGCTGTCATTGCGAACGAAGTGAAGCAATCTCAATAATAATTAACTCGCAGATTTTACAGATCAAGCGGATTTAATAATCTACAAAATCCAAACAATCTGCGAGTAATAAATATCAACCTCATCTAAGCGAAGCGCCTTTATGCTCTTAACAAGATACAAGAAAAAAATCATTGTGCACTTTGTGTTCAAAAGCTTTGTGCCTTTGTGGTTTAAACAATCCTAATCAAATGAAAAAATCAATCCTATTCCTAATACTAATCATCCTGTCTCAGCCAATAAAAGCCAACCGAGACAGCCTCTACATTCTTCAATACGAAAACCAATTACAGTATTTAGCCAAATACGAAAAATTCTTCTGTGACGCTTGTGGTTGTGCAGCAGGCAATGGCTCTTCTGGCTTCGAATCGTTATTGAATCCCCAATTCATCGGAGTCAAATATTTTGCTCAACATTACAAGGCTAAAGAAAACTTGTTCACGCAGGATTTGACGCAGGATCAATATTTCAATACCATTCAGGTTTGGGGTAAGATTCCGATAACTCAGAAACTGAGTATTTATGGGAGTATTCCGTTTCAGTTTCACGAGAAGAAAACCTTGCAGGGTGACATTAAGATCAATGGAATAGGGGATGCCAGCCTAATGGGCATCTACGAAATCCTCAGGTCCAAAAACGAATACCATCAGCTGAATGGTGGTTTAGGGATTAAAATTCCATTGGGAAAATTTGATGAGAAAGGGTTCACAGGCGTCAATCCGAGCTTCCAGTTGGGGACGGGGAGCTGGGATTACCAGCTGGCATTGAGCTACACATTTCGGAAAAACTTCTTTGCATTGATGTTGAATACCGATTATACCATCAAAACAGAAAATAAAAAACATTACCGTTTCGGCAACCAGTGGAATTATTCTGCAACAGGATTTTACAGGTTGTGGCGTAACGAGAAGAGCATCTTTTCCGGCAAGCTGGGTTTGCAAGGGGAAGTCTATGACTGGAACAGGCAGTTTAGTGAGGTGATGCCAGGAACTTCCGGAAGCGCTTTGTACGGCAAGTTGGGATTCGAAGTGTCTTACAAGAAGTTCAGTCTCGGCAGTGAGCTGATTTTGCCGGCTTATAACCGATTAGCGGGTGGCAATATCGAAGCCAGATCCAGGTTAAGCTTATTTCTGAATTTTGGATTGTGATCATTTGGTAATTTAAATCATAAAATTTTATACGTTTGGCAAAATAAATTGAATAGCATGGTCGTTCTAGGGGGAAATCACAAAAACTACAATGATGAAAACCAATTTTCCTTCAGAAGAGTCCTATGACTATTTATTCCATCTATTGTTAAAGGAATTGATCAGCCGTATTGATAATTTAGCACTCAAAACCGTTCGCAAAGACCTTCTGGATAGTGCCGATCTCAAGCAGATGTATAACCTGAGCGACAGTTCTATTTACCGTTTAAGGCGAAACGGGAAAATCAAGTTTATTAAGCTGGGCGGCAAATACTATTATTCCCGCCAGTCCATAGAAAATTTGCTGAAATAAAACAAGGCTTTATTTTTTGAATTAATAACCCATGCCATTTATATAGTATGGGTTTTTGTATTGTGATCCAGGATATTGACTATGGAGTTCAATTCACTGTCATTCTGAGTAGGGTCGAAGGATCTTTACAAAATCAGCCCAATCGCCATATCTGCGAGAATAATATTTAACTCTCACTTTGATTACAGCCGTGTCATCCTGAGCAGGGTCGAAGGATCTTTACAAAATCAGTTCAATCCGCCATCTCTGCGAGAATAATATTTAACTCTGACTTTGATTACAGCCGTGTCATCCTGGGTAGGGTCGAAGGATCTTAATATGCTCATCATCTTAATTACCGGAAATCCGGTCAGGTCTTCCCGTTATTCTCCCACGCTTCTTCGGGAATTGTTCGGAAAAAGGATTTTTTTTCCGAAGAAGACCCGAAGGATTTCCGAACAATTCCCGAAGGAATACAACACATGACCGGTCAAAACCAGTCAGAACCGGTCAAAACCGTTCAG
>NQWY01000410.1:0-10350 GCA_019425655.1 Rhizophagus prolifer
ATTATATGATTTAATATAGTTTAGCAAATAGAATTTAAATTATATAATTTATATAATTTAATAAATAGCAAGTTTAAATATATAATTAAATTTTATATAAGATATCAATTATTATAAGATCTTAATTATATTTAATAAAAAATATTAATTTTTAATTTTAATTTTAATATATGATAAATTATATTATTTAATAATAATTAAAAGCATAATAACTGTTGAAACTATATTAAAATTATAGTAATAAATATGTTGAAAAGTTTAGACAATTATTAAGTTTAGATAATGTCAAAATATTTTGTCAATAGTTTAAACTGTTCTAATAGAAGTTTAGACTTTTGTCAAATTCTAAAATGAGTTTAGCCCAGCAACCTTAGAAAAAAGGTATGTGATAACGTATTATGTATTTGACTCAAAATTTTTAATAATAACACATGACGTATCGTATCGTGTTATGACTCAAAATGATTGTGTATCATATATATAATGTGTCTGTGCCTTCGAAACTTTTTTTCCAAATTCTCCTTAATATAGAAAAATGGCACAAGTAGTACTATTTTGTTTTGTTCTAGATAGCACCCATAAGTTTTCAATTAACATTTGTGATCGTAATACTATTGCTGATGCCAATAGTACTTGTGAAGTTCCTATCAACATTCTCACCTTTGATCACATTAAGATAATGATATGGAATAAGATAAATGAAGGCAAAATTACCAACGAGGCTTATAAACTGAAGTTATTTAAGGTTGAAATTCCACGCAAAAAAAAGAATTTGAAGTTGAATATACTTAATGATCGTTTTCATAGCCAAACTGACATGGAACTTGATGATGAATTGGATCCAACTGATAATTTTAATTTAAAAGGTTTCGAATCTTTGAGTGAAACTATCTATTTCATCATTGTGCAACTACCACTTCTGCCTGCCACCACTGGTAAGTGTCTCCCAATAGTTTACCTCTCAAATAAAGATATCTTTTTTGTAGACTTAAGTCTACGATCGACAATAACAAATACATTTTAAGTGTTTTGCTTATTTTTATTTAACTGCATTAGTTTTGTCGATGAACATCATTTCTGACGAAGTTAAGATTGAAATTAAAAACAAAGGTTCGTTGCATTAGAAATTTAGCTCTTTTAAATGATTTTTCGCTCACACCTACTCTTGTTTTTTTAGTTATAAAGACCTTTCCATATATAAATCCTTATTCAATTGATCTGCTTGTTGACGCGCTTGCCTTGATTTGAAACATTGATGCATTAGAACATGACCTTCCAGTTACACAAGATGACCCATGTTTTAAACTGAAGATGAAACCCTCCTTTTTCAAAATAAGTTTGCCAAGCGCCATAACTCAACAATCTACCACACCGGTAGATCTGTGTTTCCCTCCATATGAATCAAAATCTGGAATGAACTACCTCAATCCATTTTATGATGATCCCCAATTTATAGATACAGTTTCTCTTGTACGAGACAAGTTGATAAACAACCTGAGAGACATAACTGTTCTTGCTGGAGTTTCAGGAGGTGGAAAAACATCAACAGCATTTGGAATCTCTATACAACATTGAACAATATATATTGATTTTTCTCCTAGTGGAGGACAATATGGCGATTTTATGGGTCAGGAACTTGAAAGAATCAGAGCTAGACCACCAAAGTACGGCCAAACTGAAGGACAGAGTAAAGTATATGACATGCTGGACTTAGGAATAATTTCACGTGAACTTTTATTTATCAAGATGCTTGTTTAGAAAAAAATTTCAACGCTAAAGGAATGGCTGATTGCACAACTTTGAATGAGTGATTCTAACATCCGAGAAACCTTGAGTTCTAAAAATTATAAAGCATCTATTCTTATCAATAATATTAACACTTGTCTCAATGTGAAGTCTCTAATCTTAATATTTGATGAAGTACAAGTCCTTTGTGGACCTGCATATGGAGAATACGATGGAAGTTCAGCATCACCATTTAGAAAAAAAACATTGAATCTCTTGCAGGCTTACATTGAACATCTTACGCATCATTCCATTACCTGCCTTATTGTTAGCACTTACATGCATATGGCAAGTGGAATTTCTTTTGTCACTAGTATTGGGAAAGTTTCAGGTTTGCAAGCTCATATTGTACTAAAACTTCCCTTCCTTTCACAAAATGATGTCCTGCGGAATCTTAAGGCTGTAATCGGCCTGACAGACGTTACATCTGAAACTTGCAACTACTTGATATATGTTCTCACAGGATGACCTCAAAACTGCACATCATTTGTTCAGAAGTTAATATCAGAGCGGAACTCAACAAATAGAACGAAAGACCAAGAGATGCGAAAACTTATTCGTTCATGGGTTGTAGATATGAGCTCTGATATGGCAGATTATTTGGAAGATGCATGTAAATATGTGGGTACAGATAATTCACACCCAGAAAAAGTGATTATGGACGTTCTTAGGCTTCGTGTTTTTACAATCAAAATTTCAGATATACCGTAGAACTACTAAAACACAGCATTATTCCTTGCATGTCACCAAAATGCATCAGTAGTAGTTGTAAAAAAACTTATAATAAGAAAATCAACATCAACCCATCACTTGAATCTTACCTCGTCTTTGGCATTAAAGAATTTTTTCTAAGAAAAGATAAAAGTTTGGTAAATATCTTTGTCAATAACATTATTGTTCTTAATAATACTTCATCAATCGGCAATGAATTCAATGCAGTCTTTATTTTGGCAATTATCCAGAAATGTGGGTATAATGTACAGGAAGAACTTAACAAATGGAAAAACGGTCAAAAATTTGACCTTCTTTCATGGATAACTCCCACGATAAAATTCAAAACAACTTCAAATCTATCAGGAACAGTTCCTTTAGCCGAATATGTTAATAATAATAAAATTTATTATCGTCATGCAATCCAGCCAGAAATCTACTCAGGATCAGACTTGGTGGTCTCTCTTGTGGATGATGAGCAAAATGTAATTCTATTATCAGCAAGCTGTACAATTTCTAAAAGTCCTATTAAGCGAAAAAAGGTCAAAGAGCAGTTAATCAAGTCATGTATGAAATTTCAGTATATGGTATACCCAAGAAAAAATTCACCATGCCTTAAAATAGGTCTTGGTGATATTCCCAAAGTGGGTAAGGAGGATGATATAGAAGAGGATGAGGATAACATAGAAGAGGATGAGAATGACATAGAAGAGGATAAGGATGACATGGAAGAGGATGAGGATGACATAGAAGAGGATGAGGATGACATGGAAGAGGATGACATAAAAGAGAATAACTTAGAAGAGGATGACTTAAGAGAGGAAGAGTATAAACAAAATTTAGATTATGGTGGTGTAAATTACGATTTAAACTACACTGAAAATATCAAAAAATACCAGATATCTCAAATCTCTAAGCGTGCAAGGAATCACGAGAAAATTAAAACTTCAACAGAGAATCTAAGACATATTTATGTTTCATTAGAACTTCCTCGTAGACAGAGTAAAAGATCACGATTGTTTCAAATGAATGAATATGGTGATCTTGTGATTATTGTGGATGATCGTAATATGGAATATGTTTTTGGACCAGTCATTAAGAAACTAATGGAAAGAATTAGTTATAAAAATAAGTTAGTATCAAGTGTATTCTAATGTGAGAGGTTTTATTTCTAGTGAATGAAACAGATGGATGAAACAAATAGCATGAAATTTTTGTTAGATTCAGTTGATCAGTGTTCTTGTTACAAATAAAAAATATATCTGCTAAATAATGTATGTGAAATTGCATACACATGTATTAGTAAATTTCTGTATTAATGTTGCTTGCCAAAACTAATTTTCAAAAAATCTAGTTTCGGCAAAATTAAATTCTGAATTATTTTTTATAGTAAAAGTATCTGCTAAAACTATTTTTTAAGTTTCCTAAACTCATTTAAAGTTTAGGAAAGTTATGGATTAATTAGTTTTTTCATTAAAAATAAAGTTATTAAGTTTCAGATTTTGACTAAACTACGTTAAATGAGTTTTGGCAAGCAACACTATTCTGTATGATGCATTAAATAAAATAAAATTTATATTTGCGAATACAGTATGCTTAGTTGTAATAAAACATGTACGCACTTCTTTATTTTTGTAAATAGATTAAAAGTTTAGTCAGCTAAGCTAATAAATGGAGTAGCGGATGTTTCAAGGGAGGAATCACTCGAGCCCTAACCCATAAAATGAGAGTTCCTTTCCACTACTCTGCATGACTGCATTACTATCTTTCATTATTTTTACTATCTATCAATAAACCAATATCATCTAATGCGTTAACGTAACAACTTCTATTCCTAATATTTTTCATTTTTGATTTTCCCTTCAAGTGCAGTGCACGAATTTCCATCATTACGTGGAGACACATCTCAGAATTAAATCCTTTTTCATTCTTTATTTGGTCAAAAAATTTGCTTTGAATTGGGTCTGGACGGTTAAGCTAATATCTCTAAATGTAATTATAAGTTATGAAAATGTAAATGGAATATTAATTCCGATTTGCTTACTAGATGAACTTGCAAGTGACTGACTTGATGTTTCTGATTGGCTAGCCACACTCAGCTGATCAGTTTCAATTCTTCGAACAATAGCATAATAATGAAGCATTTCATTCTGAAGAGCTTCAACGGAAGCATTGATTGAGATGAAATCAGCCGTAAATTATTATGGCAAGCTTCTTCAATGGTATTTGCCTGGCAGTTATGTTACTAACCATCAATAAGATTTTCTGTGTCTTTTTGGTAAGGGCAGTGACATATATTACGTAATATCAGTTTGATATAAGGCTTTACCCGCCACCCCCATGTAAGATTTTGTATATAACCAATTAAATTGTAGTATTAAGTCACATAAGATTTTTTCTAACCCTCCACCCCTAAAATATTACGTAATAAATGTCACTGCCCTAAACGCGCTTTAATTTTTCCAATTTTTGCAGTAAGTTTATTATTAAGTTCAGCATATATTTTACTGAGTTCTGCATTGAAAATTTGTGTATCATGTGCAAAAAGATCATTGGTGATTTTAATTGTATGTGCAGAGATATCATCAGAGATTTTAGTAGTGTGTGCAGAGATTTCATTGGATTTTTTGTCAGAGAAATTGCCACATGGTAATGATTCCTATGAGTATCGCTGAAATAACGAACAAAAAAATAGCGGATAAGATCAAAAAAGGCATGACTTCTGAAGAGTTGAGCAATGATAAACTAGATATGACTAGGTAAATTGATGCGTAATAATTTTATTAAGAGATTATTGGTGGATCAAGTTTTTTTAGATATTAACGATTGATTTTTTTTAATGTGCAATTCTCTTGCGTAAATGCACTGTGAAAAAGGTTTATTTTATACTGTATCCCTACTACGTGTGAAAAGAGAATTTAACCTGATTTAATAAAAATTATGTTGCTTTATTGTGTATATTCATCATAACTACATTTTTCATATTTTTTCAGTTAAAACAATTATAACGGCCTGGATTAGTGGTGCCGCCCAAAACTATTTCCGAATTCTGAAATAGTTTCAGGTTCAGAATTTTTTTTGAAACTGTTTCTGAAACTGCTGAAACTTCCCGAAATTATGATTGGTCTATTACCAGTATTATATCACGTGATTTATAATTCCAGCCAGAATTATAAAATTTGTGTAATATACATTTCCATATAAGGGGGCCCGTTAAAGCGGGTAGAATCACGTGATTTAAAATAATTATGATTTGAAAAATTTTTTATAAACTAAAATTATTGTGAACTTGAAAATCATAAAATAAGTGTATTTCAGCCTGCTCTGCAAGTTTACTTAGGGAAAAAAAGTGGATTTTGAACACTGTTTTTGACTTTACATATGAGTGAATGAATTTTGCTGATCATATCCAAAAAAGGATAGATCAATTTTTAACAAAATCGAAAAAGTTGAATAAATCAAAAATGGTGTTTCAAACTTCATTTTATACTCTAAGTAAACTTGCAGAACGAGCCAAAATGCATTTAGTATATGTTTATTTAAAAAGTTATGTATATAATAAAAGTTTTATTTAAAAAAATCTTTTTTTTCTAAAGTCATGTGATTCTACCGCTTTAACGGATTTACCTCAGTAACGCCACAAAAAATTTCCACCCCCATGTGATTTTTGGCCGGCATTATGAGATTTGGCCAGAATTAAGAAATTAACCATATGACGAATAGGGTGTGACAAATAGGATTTTACACACTGAAAAAAATCCATCCCTGGAATACTTATGAAAAATAAGAAAGTGGAGGGATGTGACACCGATGACGAAATTTTAAGGTCATGTGGGGTGGAAAAATTTTGTGGTGATACTGGGAAGATGCTTTAATGGTCCCCCATATAAGGAAATCAAGGTTACACAAAGTATGCATATGCTTAAAATGAAGCTAATTGTATTACGAAGAGTGGTACAGAGCCAGAATCATATGGTTTATATATAGAAATGGAAATAAGTTTTTATGGATTTTTAAATTTTAATTCTGACCAGAATTACCAAAAATCGCTCGTAATTCTGGCTGAAATTATAAAATCTTGCAGTGTAACAATTACTATATAAGGAAATCAAGGTTACACAAAGTATGCATATGCTTAAAATGGAGCTAATCATATTACGAAGATTGGTACAGACTTAGAACTATATGGTTTATATATAGAAATAGAAATAAGTTTTTATAAATTTTAATTAAATTTCGGCCAGAATTATGAGTCACGTGACATAATTTGACAACGGGCCAATCAGAATTTGGGAAGTTTTGGCAGTTTCAGAATTAGCTAATTCTCCTAAACTAGTTTTACCATTTCGGTTTTGGCAAATGGTAAAACTCCTTAGTTTCAGGTGGCATCACTAGCCTGGATCCCGTCTAATAATAACAAATGTCTCTCTCCTGATTGTAATAATAGCGCTTAAAAGAAAATCTGAAGAATTACAATACTTAATGTAAGCAATGCCGTGTCTCAAAATTTTCCATCTATTTCTAAGATTTCTTGCAAAACAGATCGCATGTGGTGTATCTTTGTTGAGTTCAAAACCCCTATTTCAATTGTAATCGTAAATAATTGGAATATTTGTTCATCACGCTAATTCCTATAATTTTACTCAAAACGGATTAATGTGTTATTAACCATAAATGCGCCAATGTCAGTAGATAATAAAAATATACCGTTTATCTAAGGATCTGTAAATCATAGATTCTAATCAGCTCTATTTCCATTTTTGAATTTCTTTTTAATGACGCTCTGTCTTACGATCTGCAAAATGTAAATCAGGGATGTAGTTTTTTTATTAGTAATTCAGAACTGTGTAATGAGTGAGATAGAACATACCAGAACTTCTTTCAGCCCTGGCTTTATTGTTACAAAATAGCATATATTAACCATTATTACAAAAATAGCACATCTAGATCTAAAAATAGGAGCACTGCGAAAACATACTTATTCACTGCGGAGATGACGTACTTACTTACTGCGCATGATATATGCCATCCACGTGATTCAAAAAAAGAAATAATATTCTCATTCTACTCATTTTACGAGCTGGAGGCGCTGTACAAAATTCACCTAGGCAGTTATCATAACCAAACATTCATGATACTGCTTATGCTTTAACTCCTAATTCGAAAAATTGTTCTGGCTCGACTAGGTAAAGAGTTTTTGAACGTAAATTAAAGATAAGTATATCTTAGTAAATATCTCTCTAGTTATGGAACAAAGCTTACCAATTATTTCTGTTCCTAGTGACGGTAATAATAAATTTGGGTTAGGTGTTTTCTAGCAAATTATATGATGGATAGGATTATAAAAAAGATTTGGTAAAGATGCTTAGAAAAAGCTTTATCAAGACAGGGAAGCTCGTCAACATTTTATCCTTCTTAGACTATTTACCATATGCCTTCCCAATATATCTGATCAAGCAAAAAATGGATTATTTATCGCATTTTCTAGATCTAATTCATTTGGAGTATTAGAACACAATGCATTATTGGATGCTTTAGCCCATCCTGTGAAAGGTTTAATCTTTTCAAATATGATGAATTCGGGTTTGATTTAATAAACAATGCGAGGATCTAGCTGTTATGGTTTTGCCATGCCAAGAAAAAAAAATACAAAGAATCGGGATGTAATGGAATTTTTGTAAAATAAATTGTGCGTGATACATAATGATGTCTCTATACAACTTTATTTTAAAAATGGGTGTCTTCAGTTCATAAGAGTTCTGGAAAGGACTTCGCCTGTAATTTGTAATACTAAAAAAATAGATAAATATTAGAAACCCATGTGTAATCAATATATGAAGACAAATATATCTATCCTTCTGAATAAAGAATACTCGAGCGCAAAAATCCTTATATGCCACACCATTAATTTTCAGTTTTTCTAGATATTCTAGATTCGAGGATACAACATTTGGATCCACCTCTCTTATAAAATCAATAAATGATTTGCATTTCTTTCCATCTCTTGTAATTAAATGTTATCCATCATCCGTTAAAATTTCCACAGTATTGCCATGATACATTACTTGATATCCTTTTCTAAGACATCCCATTTCCCTTGCAAATTTAAGGGTCAAAACTTTTGGGTAATAAATATTAACTATGATAAACAAAGTGTTTTGATTAATCCAAAATGACTAAAAAAAGATAACGAATATTAAATTCTTACACTCTCTTTCTGAAACAGATAAATCCTCAAAATCTTGTACAATTTTACCTAAAGTAGGAACTTTTAAGATAATAAATGGTTGGTGTGTTAATTATACATCAGTACCAAATACAAAATTTTCTATATCATTGGACAATAAAGAAACAAGCCTTGATTTGATATTATCGATATTACTATTACCAAGTGTTCAACTATAATATGTATGTTTCCAGCAAGTTGTTAACATTTCATCATCACCTTCAGTCTTTGACTGCCAAGTTCTTTTTCTATATCAAAGTCACAACGATTGGCATATGCATTGTTAAGTACTGCTAACTTAGCCTTGTTATCAAAAGGTATTTCAACTTTCCAAAGAATAAAGTCCTGGAAATCAACGTCAGCAAAAGTTTTCAGATGTTCTTTTTTAATTTTTGTTTTCAATTCATAGACATAGGTAGTATTTTTGATGAAAATATCAAATAATTTTTGGTTTGGGTTTTCGAATTTGGCCAAGTAGACTAATTTAAAAGTTTTCATGATTTAGTAAGAAGATTGTTAACTTTAATTGCAACGTTAAAATTTATCACCTTTTTCAAGAGTAATAAATACATCAAGATTATTTGGGTTAAATCAGGAGGTATAGATCTTATTGCGTGTGAAAATTACATCAAAGGATGACTATTAACCATTACGCGCGATATAATTCGTTTAATGATTCATAAATGGAATTTTGTTTTATTGGATGATGCTATACATACCATAGGATCGAGATTCATAACAAGACTTTCATTTTCTATTCCTGTAATTGTAATACGTGTATTTTGCTAGAACTTTCCAGAAAAAATTAACGGATTAATTACTTATCGGCCCTGATTTCATTATTACAAAAATAGCAAATAGCACATTTAGATATAAAAATACTGTGAAAAATAGCACAGCGGATATAGTTAAATCACAGAAAAAGTATAGTGATGACGTACTTACTGCGCATAATATATAAGCCACCCATGTGATTCAAAAAAAGAAACATTCCTTTAGAAAATGATTATTTGTCCATGAGTTTCAGGACCTTTATTTTTGGCATCATTAATCTACCACCCTTTCCGTAGTTGTTATTTGATGTAATGATGTAACTGATCTACAGCTTAACCATCCTTTTTTACCTTCTCCTATTTGAATGATGAAATCAGTTATGTGATTGTCCATTTTATTTCTATAATATTTTGCTTTGGAAACGAGTCCATCTTGACTGGATGCATCATGAAATGCCTTCATACTAAAGAGTTCTCTCATTAAAGCGTGATACGATTTTCTCTTGGATTGTTGCTTTATTTTTTGAGCTCAATCAAAAGATGAATAAAGTTATCAACCCAAGGCATACTTTTTTGATCATATGATAATACTTCATGAACTTTATCAACTACGAAACTTTGGCATATAAGTTCTTGTAATTCAGTATCTGTTACTGTAAGGCTATTGGGCTGGCTCTCCTCGGCTGATGCTGGAGTTGTGGATTGTATGAATTGAATACGTCTTTTATTCTTTTTACGAATCATTAGAGCTCCGAATTTCCGGTTCGGATCTGTTTTCGGTTCCATTTCCAGTTCCGAATTTGGTTCCTTACTGGACGCTTTTCGGACTACAATTTTTATTAAAAAACGTTTTCA
>NQWY01000437.1:0-12523 GCA_019425655.1 Rhizophagus prolifer
TCACTATATGAATCCTGCTTTCTGAACAATCTGCCTGACGGAGTGAATCTAATACCGGTTTTGCCTGTAACCAGAAACGAGTTTGCAATTAGGTGTTCATAAACCAATCCAGAATTGATATCCAATTGCCTGTACTGGTACTTTTGGTTTGTACCACCTATATTATAAAGATAGAAGGTTGTTCCATCCATTTCTGCACCGAGTGAAAGTCTGCCATTGCTAAAGACATACTTTCTCAGATAGGCGTTTTTGGGAAGGATAATATCCACTATAAGCCCGTTTCTGAGTTTATGTTCGTAAGAGAAAGTCGGAATGAAAGGCACCTCAGACAGTGGATCGATAGGAATTGCAAATCCAACACTCATTTTTGTCTGTTGATTGGCTTTGAGTAGCATTGTGCCTGATATCAATCCCTTTATGCGTTCAAAATACTTTTCACTACCATCAACAATGATGCTGGAAGTAAAAACTGTCCTTTTTTTGAACAAGGTTGATATATAAGCAAGATTAGCTGATGCGTGGAAATAGTGAAAATCATTATCTACATTCTTTGTCGTTTGCGAAAAAGGCTCTGTCATCTCAGCTTTCACTGAGATATAATTGTATCCCAGAGTAGTTCCGAAAAGCCAATTCTTTTTCTGTATAATGTTGATATTGGTATTAATTTTTGCTTGCGATAGTCCTTTGACCTTGCTTTCGGGGTATGAATTGTTCCCATCCTTCAAGGTGAAGTTATATGGCATCAATTGAGTGAATTCGATGTTTAAAGGACGGGCTATTTTGAATTTTGCGGCAGTAATAGCCGCAACTCTCTGAGATGGATTTAAGCCTTCTTTTGCTATTGGAGGTATACTGTCATTGTTTTGAGAGAAAGATTGAATAGAGAAAATCAGAATGCCGATAACTAAGACCATTCTTTTAAACACTTCCATAAATATATTATTAAATAAGATGAGTACGATGCTTGCTAAATATGTGGCAAAGAAATAGATAATGCTAAAGTCTTTTTTTTATTTTATACCAAACCCGCCTCATTTTATACTAAAGCCTTTTTAGTCTGCTTTCTAATTCGGATTTAGTATATCTATCAGGTTGTTTCGTATAATATTTAATAATCGGGATATTATTCTTTTATCTTTGCTTAAAATTTTATCTTGACAGGAAATATGGGATACGAACCGATTGTAATAAAGAACACGAAGATTCTTCAATTGATGGTAAATGACCGATATAGATTACTGCGGCACATAGTACTCCTATTGGGCGTTTTTATCCTTATATTTTGTTCCGGCCAGTTTTCAGAGTATCCGGGTGTTTTCCGATATATCCGATTGTTTTTTGTATATATTGTTATGATAATAACATTTTATGTCAATGTGAATATTTTGGTTCCACGACTCTTCTTCAAAAACCAATATGTCATTTATATATTTCTACTGCTTTTACTTGTAGTCATCGACCTCTTTACGATGAGGTATTTCTTAAACCATATTTTCGAACCAATACAGAATGTGTATTATAATAAAACCTCAGGAAACGGAAATATGTATCAAAGCACGATTACAATCGGAGCTGTTATATTGGTGACTACAATGATAAAACTCTTTCAAAGGTGGGTGCATGATAATGAAAAAATAACGGAGCTGAATAATATTACATTGACAATGGAACTGAGTGAGTTGCGTAATCAGATCAACCCTCATTTCCTCTTTAATATGCTTAATGGTATCAAAGCTTTGGTGCGTACCGATCAGGAGAAAGCTATCATTGTTATAATGAAACTGTCGGAGTTTCTTCGATACCAGCTGTATGAGAATAATGATGAAAAGATATTGCTTAAGTCTGAGATTGTTTTTCTTACTAACTTTCTCGACTTGGAAAAACTCAGGAGAGATAACTTATCAGTAGATATTAGTCCGGGTAAAGAAGATCTTCCTATTTACAGAAGCATATTTATTCCCCCGAACCTTTTTACCACATTTGTAGAGAATGCAGTAAAGCACAGTGTAAATATTACAGGAGATGAATCCTACATTAGGATTAATATAGACGTACAAAAGGATAAGCTGTATTTTACCTGTATTAATTCGATAGACCCAGAATATGTTCCATCGAAAGGAAAAAATAATGGATTAGGGCTGGCAAATATAAAAAGATGTCTGGAGCTTTTATATAGCCACAGCCATTCTCTTGAGATTAATGTCTCAGAGAGAGAATATAACGTTAAATTGATAATTCCGCTATGAATTGTATTATTGTTGATGACGAACCTTTAGCAAGGGAAGAACTGCAAACGCAGATAAGAGAAATATCTAAAATTGAAATAGTAGGCAAATTCTCTAATGCTCCAAGTGCTTTGATATTCTTAGAGGAAAATGATGTAGACCTTCTTTTCCTTGATATTGAGATGCCAATGGTAACGGGGTTAGAGTTTGCGGCTCAGTTGCCGAAGAAAGCTTTGATTATTTTTACAACGGCTTATTCACAATATGCATTAGACAGCTATGAACTGGATGCAATCGATTACCTTCTCAAACCAATTGCCAAAGAACGACTCGAAAAGGCTATAAATAAGGCTGAAATATATAAGAAGCTACTGTCGGATGATACGGAGAAAAGTATAATAGAAGGAGGAACGGATGATTTTTTAATTATCAAGTCAGAACGTAGGTTTCATAGAATCAATTTTTCTGACATCAGGTATATTGAAGGTCTGAAAGATTATGTTGTCATATATACAACCAGCCAAAAGCTTATTACGGCAATGAATTTGAAGAATATTCATCAGAAGATGCCACAGAATATCTTTTTGCGTGTAAGCAAATCATATATAGTAAATACAAACTACGTAGAATCATTTGACCATCACAGTATATTTATTGGTGGTTACGAAATCTCATTAGGTGAGATCTATAAGAAAGAATTCTTTTCAATATATTCAGGAGGAACTCTCAATCTTGAATAAAGAAGTATTGTGTTTGCTATTAAGATCAAGAATCATGTCCTGTCGTTTAGCTTAATAACTAACCCATCATCTGTTTCCCAATAGCTGATGATATCCTCTTTCGATAACCAGCCAAGAACAATACATACATAATCATTTCTATATCCGGTGATTTCTACCAGATCTTCAATTGCCAATCCTCTATCGGAAGAAAGCAACCCTTGTATATATTTAGCATCGATACTAATAGCTTCTTTCAACATAGTGCAATAAAACTTATTCAGGTAATACAATAAATATACTGTTGAAATTGTCGGTAGAATGCTAAAGTAGTATATATGATAATTGATATTTTAACTATTATACATATGCTCCTATTTTTTATACCAAGGTGCGATTTGTAGCTACATAAAAGTAAATCTCCATTAATAGAGATTCTAACACTGCTACTTGTTAAGCCATCTTTGTTTATATTCTTTCTTCTGACTAAAAAAAGGATTCGATAGGAACATTGTTCATAACTCAAAATTTTCACGATTCGACAAAATTATTGACTATCGCTTAAAGATTCAGCACCCCGAATAAAGCCAAGTTATGTCATTGTAAGTCATTTAAAACCAGCGAGTAGTTTGTTGAAAAGTGACTGGCTTTCTCTGACTTTTATTGGCTTCGGTGAAAAAGAAAAAAGTCTGTTAATCTACTGACTAACAGACTTTATGTCTTTGTTTGGCTTTTGTTGTCTTTCGACCTTTCTGCCGTTTGGTGGGCGTTGAGGGATTCGAACCCCCGACCCTCTGCTTGTAAGGCAGATGCTCTGAACCAGCTGAGCTAAACGCCCGATTTTTTTTATAAGTATGTCTTTCTCTTAAAGACGATGCAAAGGTAGTGCTTTTTTCTAAACTACAAAATTTTTGCGCAGGATTTTTTCCGTCTTTTTGCATCAGCAACGGGTTTGATCCCTTTCTAATAAAATAATCGGGCTGAAAATCAAATCTTTTTCAGTCCGATCATTTGCTATTTTATTTTTACGTAAAGGCGATTAGTTCATCAATTCTTCGTCAACCATGATTCGCCCGCAATATTCGCAAACGATCACTTTCTTGCCAAGTTTGATGTCCATTTGTCTTTGCGGTGGAATTTTGTTGAAACATCCACCACAAGCTCCACGCTGTAGCGTGACGATTGCCAAACCGTTTCGTGCGCTCTTGCGTATGCGACGAAAAGCAGTGAGCAAGCGTGTCTCTATCTTCGCCTCAATGTTTTTCACCTCTTCACGAATCACTTCTTCTTGTTGTTTGGTTTCGGACACAATTTCATCAAGCTCATCTCTTTTATGCGTCAAGTCAATTGTTTTTTCACTGAGAGTTTCTTCGCTTTTCGCAATCTGTTCCGACAGGTTTTTGGCTTCGATTGTAAATTCGCGTATGCGTTTTTCGGCCAATTCCACCTCGAGAGTTTCGAATTCGATTTCTTTAGTCAGATGGTCAAACTCTCGGTTGTTGCGCACGTTGTCGAGTTGACCTTTGTATTTTTCAACTTTCGCACCCGATTCTTGAATCTTTTGTTTGTGGGACAAGATATTGGCTTCTGAGGCTTTCAGGTCGGCTTTATACTTGTCTACGCGTGTCTTTAACCCTGCGATTTCGTCATCAAGGTCGGCAACTTCCAGCGGAAGCTCTCCTCTGAGGGTTTTGATCTTGTCGATTTCTGTCAATTTTGTTTGAAGAAGGTAGAGGGTCTTCAGTTTGTCCTGAACGGGAACCTCTTGCTCACTTGGGTTTTTTTTGATTGCCATAATTATTTATAGTTTATTTGATTATAATTCTAAAGTTGTTTTCAAAAAAAAAGTAGCAGCAAACAAGCCTTGGCCGGCATTGTTTATCCACTACATGTTTGCAACCCGCAGGATTTTGTCAACCGCCCGATTACAAATAGTTTACTGGATTTATGTCAAATCCAGATTTATGAACTGCAAAGGTAGGATATTTTTTCGACAATACATCAAAAAATATTTCTTTCGAGCAAACTTCTGATTCGTAGTGCCCGATTGTGGTCAGCAGCAGCTTATCTTCCACATCGTAGAAATCGTTGTATTTTGCCTCTCCCGTTATGAAAACGTCTGCTCCATAAGACAAGGCTTTGGGTATCAGGAATGCACCGCTCCCTCCGCAAATCGCTACATCTCGCACTGGAACTCCCCTGAATGGTGAATGTTGGAGGGATGTAAGCCGAAAGATGTCTTTCAGAAGGTATAAGAATTCTTCCTCTTCCATCTCTTCGGGCAATGTGCCGACGATTCCGCTACCGGCCGCATTCCATTCGTTTGCAAGCGGATATAGGTCATAGGCCGGTTCTTCGTAAGGATGCACTGCGATCAATGCCCTCAAGACTTCTTTTTGCTTGAAGGCTGGTAGTATTGTCTCGATACGAATTTCTTGTTCGGTGTGGACTTCGCCTATATTTCCGCAGAATGGGTGGGTGCCTTCGCCGGCACGGAAGGTGCCTCTTCCCTCCTGGTTGTAGCTGCATGAATCATAGTTTCCGATATGTCCCGCGCCAGCATTGAAAAGAGCGTTGCGGATAGTTTCGGCATATGCTGTGGGGGCGAAGGTGACCAATTTCAATAAATTATTTTTGAGAGGGCTCAATATTCTGGTGTTTTGTAGGTTGAGCATTTCCGCAAGGCGTGAGTTTATTCCATGGGGCGCATTGTCGAGGTTGGTGTGCGCAGCATAAAGTACGATGTCGTGTTTGATGGCAAGTATCATGGATCTTTCCACGTAGTTTTTCCCGGTTAGAGACTTGAAGCTGCGGAAGGCTATCGGATGATGCGAGACGATGAGGTTGCAATTGAGGTTTATGGCTTCAAGGATTACATTTTCTGTCACATCTATGCACAGCAATACGCCTTTGGCCTCTTGATTGGTGTCGCCTACCTGCACACCCGAATTGTCAAAACTTTCTTGCAGCGGGAGCGGTGCAGTTTGCTCTATGGTTTGAAGTAATTCACGGATTCTCATAAGTGATAAATATTATGTCGCGAATACGAAGATATATAATTGGCGACAAATAATGCCAAAGGAAACCAGGATAAGACAAAAAAGCTGCCGAAAATAGATTCAGGCAGCTTTATGTGTCTTGCGGAAAAAGACCTATTCCGGTTTTGAAATCGGTATCTGGCGTTTTACTCCTTGACTAAGTGATATCATTGTTTCGGTGGCAACAACGCCTTCTATTTCTTGGATTCTATTGTTTAGCAAGTCCATCAGGTGTTCGTTGTCTCTTGCATAAAGCTTAACCAATATAGTGTAGGGGCCTGTGGTGAAGTGGGATTCCACGACTTCAGGTATTTTATCGAGTTCGGGGATCACTGTTTTGTACATCGATCCTTTTTCAAGTTTGACGCCGATATATGTGCAAGTGTTGTATCCAAGAATTTTAGGATTGATGATGTATCCTGAACCTACAATCACATTCATCTCTATCATTCGTTGCACGCGCTGGTGTATGGCTGCACGCGAAACACCACATTCTAAAGCAACGTCTTTAAAAGGTATTCTGGCGTTTTGTGAGATAATTTCTAAAATCTTTTTGTCAAGTTTATCTATCTTTTCCATAAATAAGGTGATTTTCTTTATTAAGTTTCAAAAGTAACATATTTTTTTTAATCATGCACATTTTGACAAAAGAAAATCGTAATGGATTTCAATTTAATTTTGTTTTCCAGTATATTAAGGATAAAAGAAAAGCCGAGCTGAAAGTGGTTCAGCCCGGCATATTCTTTTTTGTCTTACAAAATGACAGTTCCTTTCGGCTCTGTTTTTATTGTTGTGGTCCGTGAACGGCAGGTGCAGAATTGTCGATTGCAAGCAGTTCTACTTCAAAAACCAAGGTAGAGAAAGGCTTGATTTTACCCATGTCTTGCGAGCCATATCCCAATTGATAAGGAACAAAAATAGTCCATTTGGATCCTACAGGCATCAGTTCCAATGCTTCTGTCCATCCTTTGATCACTTGGTTCACGCCAAATGTTACAGGTTCCTTGGAGCTGTCGAATACTGTTCCGTCAAGAAGTTTTCCTACGTAGTTCACTTTCACGCGGTCTGTTGCTTTTGGTTTTGCACCTGTTCCATTGGTTACGACCTTGTATTGAAGGCCTGAGGCAGTGGTTACAACACCTTCTTTTGTCTTGTTTTCAGCCAAGAACTTTTCGCTTGCAGCAATTTGCGCTCCATATTGCTTTTTCAATTCTTCGTCTTTTTTCGCTTTGGCTTGTTCTTGCAACACAGCCATTTTCTGTTGAAGCAATTCTGCCAAGGTTGGGCAACATTTGTTTTGCGATTTGATTTCCTACTGTGATACCATATATGTATGGTGCCTTTTCGTCTTTAGCTGAAATACCTTCTTTCAATCCGCTGATAAAAGCTGTAATGTTTTTGCTGTTGGCTTTTACAACAGAGTCCAATTTTGTTTTGTATTCTTTTTCGAGAGTTTCTTTTTTTGCTTTGTCTGTTTCGGCACTAATGCGTCCGTTGTAAGACATTTTCAACTGAGTTGTATCTGTCAACACTCCAAGTTGTACTAAATATTGTTCCAATCCCTGTTCGGCCAAATTTACACCATAAGCATAAGACAAGGTATCGACAGAAGATTTTAAGGAAACGCTGGAAGAGGTGCCTCCTCCATTGCAGGAAGCTGCAAAAGAGCTGAATGCCACGATTGCGCTACACGCGAAAATTTGAATTTTTTTCATTGTTGTTAGTGTATAAAATTGTTTGTTTTTTATATTATGTTTAAAAGTTCCACATCGAAGATCAATGTTGAGTTGGGTTCGATTGTCTGTCCTGCTCCCGATGCTCCATAAGCTAACTCCGAGGGGATGAACAATCTCCATTTGGAACCAACGGACATCAATTGGAGCGCTTCTACCCATCCTTTGATTACTTGGTTCACTCCAAAAACAGCGGGTTCGCCGCGTTCAACGCTGCTGTCAAACACTGTTCCATCTATCAATGTTCCGTGATAGTGGCAACGCACCTGGTCTGTGGCTGCGGGCTTGGGGCCATCGCCCGATTTTAAGATCTGGTATTGAAGTCCGCTCGACAAAGTGGTGACGCCTTCTTTTCCTTTGTTTACGTTAAGAAACTCTTCTCCGGCCTGTTTGTTCAGGTTCAGTTTTTGTTCCTGAAGTTCCATAAAATAATCGTTGATGATCTGTTTGGCTTCGTCGTAGGTCATTTCTGGTTGTACTTCTTCCAACACGTGTTGAAGTCCTTTTTGGAATGAATCCAAATCAATCTGCGAAATTCCGGAAGTGCGGAAATTGTTTCCAATGCTTAGGCCTAAGGCGTAACTCAATTTATTCATGTATCTGTCTTGTTAAAACCCCACTAATTTGTTGAGGAAAATGATAATTAAAAAATAAAAATCGCACAAAAGTAATGCTTTTCGTTTCAACAATGCTATTTTTACATCATAAAATCAGTTCAATTGCACGAATGTCTGTTAAATTATACAAAGATAGGCAGTTATCTTGATAAGGTGAGGATGATCACTGATATATAAGGAAGCTTGTGGGTGAGTATAAGATCAGTTTGTCACCTATGAATATTCTTGTTTTCTATTCGTAAATAATAAAAATGTATGAAAAGGATTGTTGTTTTAACGGGTGCTGGAATGAGTGCCGAAAGTGGAATAGCCACATTTCGCGATTCAGGTGGTTTGTGGGACAAGTATCCTGTGGAAGAGGTTGCCACCCCCGAAGGTTTTGCCCGAAATCCAAAATTAGTTTTAGATTTTTATAATATACGCAGAAAAGAATTGTTATCATCCAAACCAAATGCGGGACATATTGGTTTGGCTGAGCTTGAGAAGGATTTTGAAGTGAAAATCATTACTCAAAATATTGACAATTTGCATGAACAAGCGGGAAGTTCTTCTGTAATTCACCTGCATGGAGAATTGATGAAAGCTCAATCTGTGAACAATCCTCAACTTGTGGTTGAACTCACGGAGAAGAGCAATTATGAAATAAAACTTGGCGACAAAGGTGCGGATGGAGCTCAGTTGCGACCTTTCATTGTCTGGTTTGGAGAGGCTGTTCCGATGATAGAGCCGGCAATCGAGTTGTCTGCCCAGGCCGACATTTATGTCATCATAGGCACCTCGCTAAATGTATATCCGGCAGCTGGATTGTTGAATTATGTGCCGAAGGGTGTTCCTGTGTATTTGATCGACCCGAAAGAGGTTGCTGCATATCGCGACAACATCCATTTCATTCGAAAAGGAGCCTCAGAAGGAGTGAAAGAGCTGCTGAAGGAATTGAAAGAACTATATTCTTAAGCTAATAATTATATTGTAATTGAAAATATGAATTTTAAACATTTACTTGCGGGTGTTGCTGTATACCTGCCACTTGCGGTTTTTTCGCAATCCATTACCGAAAAAGATTTGCAAGAAATACAATCGAGTTACAAAAATTCCAGCCAGGACAAAGCTATCCAGAATGTCCTTACCGAGGTGAAAAGCATAAAAGATATTGCCCTCAACAATGGCCTTCAAGGCAAGATCGACCATCATCACCGACCAAAAAAGTTCTGGCCGCTGCTGGATGTTCACTTCCATGAATGTGTTGCGCCCCAACGTCATGGATAAATTCAACGTCGACAAGTTCGATTTTTCGCACAATTATCTGTATTTCTGGGATATTTTTGAAAAATCAAACCTATTTCTCGAAAACATTATCTCCACGGTCAATCTCCCATACGACGACAGGGCCTTGGTGACCTACCTCCAATCTCCTGTTGGAGATGGTGGAGTTTGGAATTTGTATTACAATGCTGCTCAGAAATACGGTGTTGTACCGCAGGATGTGATGCCCGAAACAACTCAATCGAACAACACTCGTGAATTTGTTAACCTGCTCAACGAACGACTAAGAGCCGCCGCATACGGCCTTCGCAACGAAGCTGGCAATGGGAAAAAGACGGACGCTTTGCGTGCTGAGAAAGTGGCTGTTTTGAAAGATGTGTATCGCATTCTTTCTCTTTGCCTGGGAGAACCTCCTACAACCTTCACCTGGAGATATAAAGACAAGGATGGAAATATCCGTGAATTGAAAGATTATACTCCAAAACGGTTTTACAAGGAGGTGACGCCTGAAGATTATACTCCGGAGAATTACGTGATGATCATGAACCCCGTGAATATTACAAGGTTTATGAAATTCAAAACTACCGCAACACCTATGAAGGCCTGAACTGGACATACCTCAACCTTCCCAATGACGACATAAAGAAAGCCGCTTTGGCCTCCATCAAGGCAAACGAGCCGATGTATGCTTCCTGCGATGTGAACAAGCAGTTGAACAAAGATGCGGGCATCATGGACACCAAGATGTACGACTACGAATCTTTGCTTGGCGTAAAACTGGAAATGGACAAGAAAGGAAGGATTCTGACTCGTCAGAGTGGCTCCACTCATGCCATGACACTTATCGGCTGTGATACCGATGAAAACGATAGGCCTTTGAAATGGGAATTTGAAAATAGCTGGGGTGCTTCCGCCGGAAACAACGGCTATCTCACCTTCACCGACGACTGGTTTAGCCAATATCTGTTTCGTGTGATACATCGCCGCTACTTGGATGGAAAAGCGATCGAAAGCTTGAGGCAAAAGCCTATACAGCTTCCGGTTTGGGATTATATGAATTAAGGGCTGGGTATTCGCAAATTTTTGTCTGAAAATGAGTAGAAACCTCACAATCGACATCTTGAAAGTAGCCTTGGCCTTCTTTGTGGTTGGCTTGCATGGTTCCTTCTTGTTGGACATTGATCCCGTTGTCGGCTATAGTGTCAAGCAAGGTTTGTTTCGTTCGGCAGTTCCTCTATTCCTGATCATCAGTGGGTATTATTTCTACCGGATGGACACTTTCGAGAAAGAGCTAAAGTTTATAGGGAGACTTGTTGTCTTGTACACCGTTTGGTTTATCATATATATTCCGATTTCTTATAACAGATACTATCTCGACCTCCTGAGTTACAATTTTTTTAATGGGGAAAGGCATTTATGGTACCTCATTCATACGATCTATGCTCTCTTTTTGCTTTGTCTGTTGAAACGGGTCGGTGTGAAAAAGCAAGTGGCTATCATCGCAATGCTGGCAGTCGTCGGAATTGTCCTTCAATACAATAATGCTTATGATTTTTTCGCTATTAAGAAATTGAGGGACATTTGTCTATATAGGAATGCGTTGTTTTTTTGCCTCCCTTTCATTTACCTTGGATATATATCCCACCGGTATAAAGAAAAGACGGCCAGTGCTACCTGGATCTTTGCGGGAATTGTACTTGTGCTGGCAGAGTCGTATATGAATCATTTTACGGCCCGAAGTTCATTTGACATTCTCGTGAGCCTTTATCTGCTTTGTCCTGCGATTTTTCTTTGGGCAATAAAGACCCAAAAAACCACATCGGTAAAATATTTGTCTGAGATAAGCGTGGCTGTATATCTGGTGCATCCCTATTTTTTGGCAAAGATACCTTTTGATGTCTATGTGGATAATATTTATCATCGCTACACACTGCTCACTTTATCCGCGTTTGGGCTATCGGTTGTCGCTTCCTTCGTGTTGATCTTGTTGAACAAGAAATTAAAATATATCTTATAATCGAATCGTTGTTTCATCTGGATGAAAAATACCACATTTGTGGGATTGCCAATACATGGAAATAGTTATAACTTTGTGATAATAAAAATTATATTAAAAAAATAACATCAATAGATCATGGGAAAAATTGCTAAAAAATTGACAGACTTAATAGGTAACACTCCTTTGTTGGAGCTTACCAATTTCAACAAACAACACAATGCCGGGGCAACAATCATCGGCAAACTCGAATATTTCAATCCTGCATCCAGCGTCAAGGATCGCATAGCGTTTGCAATGATTCAGGATGCAGAAGAATCAGGCATTCTCAAGCCCGACAGTGAACTGATTGAGCCTACAAGCGGAAACACAGGAATCGGGCTGGCTTTTGTGGCTGCTGCCAAAGGCTACAAACTGACATTGACAATGAACCTGTTGAAAGCGTTGGGAGCCAATATTGTCCTCACACCCGGAGCAGCCGGAATGAAAGGTGCGATTGCCAAAGCAGAAGAACTGAAAGAGAACAACCCAAAGGCAGTTATTCTACAGCAATTTGCTAACCCAGCCAATCCGGCAATTCACAAAAAAACAACCGCCGAAGAAATCTGGAGAGACACCGATGGAAAGGTAGACATCTTCGTAGCCGGAGTGGGCACAGGCGGTACGGTGAGCGGTGTTGGCGAAGTCTTGAAAAAATACAATCCAAACGTGAAAATTGTTGCCGTGGAACCCGCTGATTCTCCTGTTCTTTCAGGAGGAAACCCAGGACCACACAAAATCCAGGGCATTGGAGCAGGATTCGTACCAAAAACTTACAATGCAAACTTCGTGGATGAGATATTGCAAGTTGGAAACGACGATGCCATACGCACCAGTCGCGAACTGGCTCGTTCTGAAGGATTGCTCGTCGGGATCTCCTCGGGAGCAGCTGC
>NQWY01000468.1:0-11288 GCA_019425655.1 Rhizophagus prolifer
CTCATGCTAAAGGGTTCAAAGGATCTTTCAAGGATCAAAATAATCCAAATATCTCAGAATCCGAGAACTCTGACAATGTTATTGAATCAGAAGTTGACGATAATAACGAAGTAGAAATTAGCGGCGATATTAGAGAAAAAAGTCCATCTTATCTTCAAACAACGCCAAGTAGATCAAGTGACTCTATTCCATTGGAGCAAAAAGTTCGACAATGGAGACAAAATGTTAATATCGAAACAAGTTCGATATCAATGGAAGATGGTATTGAGTCAAATGTTATGAGAGGATCTTCAAACGATGACGCATTTCATACAAATCAAACAAATCTCTATCAAAATATGGGAAGATTTGGTGCAAAAGTCGTAAAAAATGCACATTATTCTTCGCAAAAACGCCTAGCATCTCATGAATATCCTAAAGTAAATTGTCTATCAACCCGTTCGATTTCAATCTCTTCGAGAGATTTAGATTTTTCGAATTCTGGATATAATAGTAATTATAGTGCGAATTCTAGCATAAATCCCTATAAATTATCTGACTTTACAGATAATTCACAATATAAAGTTGATTATACTGCATCAAAAAGGCCAAAATTAGACCAACCAATTTCCTTTTCGGAAGCACAACGGAATAAGCAACAAGAGGAAACTCAGTCACAACTTAACTCGCAGCAGTTACGACAAAAAAATATACAACAATCTATATGGAACAATTGTTCGGTTCCGACAACTCCATTATCCCCAGGAAATATATTTTTTTCAACAATTTTTAACAATAATGAATCGTCAAATTTCGGAAATTCTACTTCGTATGTTCGACTTGAACAAGCCAAGAATGAGAATAAGAGATTAAGAGAATTTATACGTGAAAGATACGGAGTTGAAGCAGAGAAAGAAGCTGATGCTGTTGTTGCTCTTGGAGGAAAGGAAATGTAATAAGTAAGTGTGTTAATTTGTATGAATTGCGTTTTAATTTTGGGAAGTTTGCTCTGATTTTGCATATTAAATGCGTAGGTACCGTTAAAGATACTTTAAATTTTAGGAACGAACAATTATTATCTAGTATTTCTTTATTCAATTAGTCGTGTTAAATTGTATGGTTTATATTTTATTTACAGATGAATAGTCCGTAGTTCTTTGATTATCTACTTTGCAAACATCATGGACTTTCGTTATAAATTCTTGAATAATCCTTAAAGGTAGAAATTTTTCGCTTAGCATATTATCCATTGATTTACTTTTGTAGTCACAGTACATGCATATTTCAATATTGTAGGTTAAAATTAGATATTAGAACATTTAATAGCTAATTCGTATGGCTACTGTAGCAATAGGAAATAGATTAGATACTGCGTAGTAACGATAACGTGTAGGTAACAAGATGAAATTCTATTTTATTTTGTTTTTTTCTCGTTTTTTATCAACAAACTACAAATTTAAGATACAGTTGCCTAATCGATTTGTACTAGCACTAGTTTTGTGCTAATTTTTGTAGCTACAATATAGATATACATTTTTAAATTTAAATTTATTTATTAAAAATTTCATTATATCACTTCTTGTATGCTGCAATAAGTAACACAAATGTGCAACTGCTACACTGTTGCTACGCCATGTAAGACGAAGTTGTCATCTGACGCAAAAGCATCCTTATTGATGCAAGATTTACATCATAAATGATACTTTATTGATACATTTAATAATTTACATATATGTTTATAAGCAGAAACATTTTTTCCACTTTACATTTTTTTTCACTTTATTGATTCTAAAACCAAATTTTGTTAACCATTCATTATTAAAGGTTACACATAATTTTAAGTATCGTTCTTGATACTCATTTTTTTAATGACTTAACAATGGAAAGCTACGATCATCTTATAAAATATAATGAAGATGGTAATTCAGTTAGTGTACCATTTGGACGTGCTGCGGAATATTATATATCAAAACATCCTTTATTAAAAAATATTAGATTAAAAGCAAGAAGTAGATTAAGAGCACCACAACTCGTTAATGAAGGAATTATTACAATTAAAAGAGTTGAAGGAGCAGTTGATTATGTTGAATGGACAACATCAAGTGGTAAAACAAAATCAACAAATAGAATTGACGATATTATTGAATTAACAGAAAAAGGTGAAGAATTTGTTAAACAAATTCAAGCTGGAACAGCAAAAGATAAATTATGTTGGAGTTGGGTAATGTATTGTGCTGGTGATGGTAATAGTTGTCAACATTTATGTGGGGGAATTGGTAAATGTAATCCTGATTGTCAAAATGCAAATTTACCTAATAATTTAAAAAACAGTAATGATAGGCATCGTTGTAGGCTTCGTGTAGTGTCTGAATCCAGGCTTTCTTGGATTAAATCTCCTCATCAGTTAAAAATTAAAATTGAAGGTTGGCATCTCCCCCCAAATGCTCTTATAACTCATGAACCTCAAGTTACAAGAGTTAATCTTACACGTTCCGCTCGTGATAAAATTATAATTAGCCGTAGAGCTGATCGTTGGACCGCCGATGATGTTAAAAATAAAATTTTGGTTTCTAAACAAGGTGCAACTGAAGCTGATCTCAGTCAGGAAGTTGTTAAAAATAGAGATATTTGTAATAATAAACAACTTAAAAGACTTATCATACGTGATGATCGTAGAGTGAGAGACAATTCAGGTCCTTGGACTGTTCTTCAAAATTATATCCAGGATTTATTAAAACCTCGTGGCCATGTTTTATATTATCATGCTCCTGATTTATCTGGCCCTGAAGATTCGCCCGAGCGTTATTATCAATTAATTGTTTCTGATGATTTATGGTTGAAAAATGGAAGGGATTATGGCCATTATTGTTTTTGCATTGATGGAAACAATGAATTAAATATGGAACGAGCAACCGTTTTAACGATGGTTGTTGAGACAAATCTCGGTCATCTTACTCCATTAGGATTCGGTAAACCTATCATAGCATTGAGCAATGGAGGTGATAAAGCACCTGTACGTTATGCAGTTACTGCTATTAGGGAAAATATTCCATGTAGCCGTAAGGATTGTGAACACCCTTGGTATTATGAAGATTTGCCTAATGAAAGGGGATTCAAAAGGATACGTAAATGTTCAGAAGAGCAGCCATGGAACCCAATTGCAATGATTGATCAATATCTTCCAATCAAGAAAGCGCTTGATGGTATCGTTTCTGATACTTGTCTTTCTTGGACTTTTCTAATGCAAAAATTAGCAGAGAAATTAAAAATATGGGACGTATCTCGTGTATTAAGGTGAGAATGTTTTTGGCGTACTTGCTCACAACGATTATTAAAATTAATCTATTGTATTTTAAATTATAGATATCCAATTGCGCTAGGATATAAAATAATTGGAAGGAGTCGAACAGAGGAAGAATCGGCTGATATGGCACGATTATTTAAAGTGTTTATTGATTCGCTTCCATTATCGTACGCACAAAAGAATTCTATCAAAGAAGATTTAGAAACAAATTGGATAAGTGATGAATGGCGTGCAATGATTGTTGATAGTTGTCGAGAATATTCTGAAAAGAATTCGGACAAATTGAGAAAACCAATGACTACAAATAGTCTTACAGAAAAGATTACGAAAAGAGTTATTGTTCAGCTTGATGGTAAATTAACTCCTCTAGCGTTCCTTGAAAGGCTTTTTGGAGTTAAATTACGTAGAGATGTTTTACATGCGGATAATGTACCTAGTGGAGATAATCAAGATAATGCTGGATTAATAGCGTTCTTTAATTCACAGCCATTAGATCATCAAGATTATAATTCTGAGAAACAAAAACCAGCTGACATAATTCGTAATTTAAATCTTGGAAGATTTTATTTCCTATCAGGATTAGTTGAACCAACAGATGAACCGTACTGTTATTACGTTAAAAGACATACTGAAGAGCCGCTTACACTAACATCATCATATGATGGAAAATTAATTTCATTAGACGAGAATACTATGGAAAAATTGAATGTCATGATGAATAGATTTATTGCAAGACATGGAGTTGTCATACAAGATGGATATTATATGGCAAATATTAAAACAGGAGAATGTTTAATGTGTTATGATTTTATATGGAATGGAAGGTTTCGTGATGTTTGCAAACATGTTCATGCAGCAAAGATTTACGCTGAAGCACAACGTATGGGTGATTTTACTTCTTTAATTAATGAAACTAAAGGTAAATTAGTAGAATATTTTAATTGCAGAGAAAATAATGAAACTCAACAAAATATTTTGATAAGAAGGGGAACTGTTGATGAAGCTTTTGATGAAATCCGAAGACTATATGAAATTTCGGGTAAGCAATTCCAACAGAAAAGAGAATTTTTAAATTCGAATAAACAATTAACGCTTTTTTGTCTTAGGAGACAAAATATTTGATTCGACAATGTTATATACTGATACATGTAGGGATCCTTTCCGTAATTTGAAACAAAAGAGAAGAGTTGCTTCAAAACAAAATATTACTGTGCTTACAAAAAAAGCTCGTCGTATTTCAAAAGATAATGAAAAAGATGAGACTACTGAAAAATTAGCAGCGGCACATAATTTACAACAAAATGAAATAGTAACAAGCCTTGGATCATTAATTAGTCCATCAGTTGATAAAAATGAATTATTATTTAGATCAGATGATTCTCCGATTATACCATCTTCTTCCTCATCCTTGTCCTCGTTACATCATCAACAAAGTGTACAAATAAGTTCATCATCTTCTACTACAATTCATATTCAATCTAGTGATGCTTACGATAAGGCCATTGCTGAATTTAATAATGTTCGCCATGCTTTAACTAATAACGGGCAAGCACCATAATTAAATACAAAATAAGAGCGGATTTTTTTACGGTGTACTTAAATGAAATTCAATAGTAATAAAAAGAAGAAATTTCTAAATGATTATTCATTTAGTTGCTCTCAGAAGATTGGACACATAGTTCACAATTTATAATGTATATATGTACATATGAATACATAATTGATTAATTATATATCATTAAACAATAAATTTTATTTTTATTTCTTTACATACAATTTTATTTAACATACAAGTTGTGACATCGAAATTAAATATACTCCATCATATTTTAACATAGTGAACTACGTACATAAATCTAAAAAAATTTTTCATTGTGAAGTAGGGAAGTTATAGGATTTTCTTTAAGGACTTCTATTGTAAGACCCTCCCATAATACCATCTCTTCATCAAGAAATGTGGTGTATCCATCATCAGCAGCGAATTGCCAGCCGCAAAATACTTTCTCCGGGGGTTCACCTTTCACTTTCTTAACCCCTTTGTATTTCCAGTAGGTGTCTGTGAATCCGCAAGTGACGGGTGTGACGTATTTTCCACAAAGTGGGCAATTACATTCATGTTCGTTCAACATATAAACGAAGTCTTTATAGCCCCAGTTAATGATTACACGTTGCTTGTTGTAAGCTTCACAAACTTTGTTTTTACAATATCCTTTGGAAAGGAAATATTATCAAGACGAATTCGTTTCAAATTGTTCTCAAAAATATCAGCATTTTTTACCTTCAAGATTGAGACCGCACGCCACTTTTCTGTAGGAACAGGATTTACCCTCTCCCTTCTTACGCCACGGTATTTTCACGGTCGGTTTGGTAAGATCTTGAAAGCTAGGTAAAACGGTATGGGACATTGTAAGTTTGCCTACATTCTGACGAGCGGAACTTCCTTATGAATGAAATTTTTGGCAAAATTCACGTGATAGTTGAATGGGAACTGGGAAGCGGCGCGCAGATATAGACAGATCTTTCAAACTCTTTTTAGTTCAATAATTTTAGGATCTTTTTTTCTTTTTATCAATTCAGCGGAGGAATGCTTTGTTAAGATTATGAATAATTTTATAACAATAAGGTTTGTTAGTCAATAAACTGTCTCAAGATCCTTTCCACTATTCCATACAAAATATTTACGAATGCACCTTCCGAAAACTCATTTTCCAGTAAATTTTAGATGATTAACGCGTTTTAACCATGAACATCCGATCGAGGTGATCTGCAGCCGAGTCGTTTCACAAATTTTATATTATCTAAATTATACATTTTAGTTTTTGTTTTTTTTAAAACGTTAAATTTTGTTTTTTTCTAATAATGGAACGAAGAGAGTCAATTTCCAGTTATGGGGACAAAGAAGAAAGGTTAATGGGATCAATAAATACCAGTCTTAATAAACTAGAGAAAATACAAGAAGAAGGGAATGAAATTATTACAATGATTAATACTTTACACGACAAATACCAAAGTAAATGTATTAGACTTATTTTAATTGATACATAAAACAATAATGGCAATAATAATTAATTAATTTGATTATTTAGATAGCACATTGACCAAGGAAATAACGGAAAATTTAAAAGAACTTTATAAAAAGGGAATTGATCAAGCAATCCGCGAAGACAGGTAAGATAACATGATTTATTTTTAAAAAAACAAAAATAATAAATTAATTTATTTCTTTGCATTCAATTTATTAAGAGTTTGTAAGACCATAATGGAGGATATTGATACTTTTAATGCATTGGGATCACATTCTGCAAAAGACTATCAAACCCCACAATGTATGTGAGATATCACGAAATCATTTGTTTATATAATTTTTTTTAACTAATTAACAATAGTGGCAGACGATAGCAATAGCAAACGCAAGAGACGTGAAGAATCTGTTGTTAGTGGTAGTTCTAAAATCAAAAAACATAAGAAGTATCTATTGTTTTAAATTATATCTTTTTCTGTCTTCACTATAATGAATCTATTTTTTTTATCTGTTTTATTAATGTAGTAACATAATTAAAAATGGAAGCAACGTAAGTAATGTTCATATAAATGAAAAGGCTTATTATTGAATGGATGTTTAAATCTAATGGCAAATTTATTTATAATAGGTTGCAGCGAAACAGCCCAAAATCAAGGACATTGAAGAAAATTGGATTTTGGCAACTGAAGATGCTGATAGAGACGAAGCATCAAATCGCCCTGGAGAGTAAGTTTTATCGTTATTAATCATATAAATACTTTTCTAATATTTAATAATATTATTCTCGTTAGACGATTTTTTGTTCCAGCTAAAAATGTTATGGCGATTCCAAATCCTGCTGATATTCGTCCAGCACAAGAGTTTACACCTAACACAACAGTACTTGCTTTATATCCCAGTACAACGTGTTTTTACAAAGCGTCAGTCGTATTACCGCCAACTAAATTATCATCACAATCACACAACCGAGCTTATTTATTAACCTTTGAAGATGATGACAATGCACAAAGATATGTAGAAATGCAATATGTTCTTGAAAAGCCTCCGGATATGAAATGAAAAAAAGACTTTAAAGAAATGGTAAACACTGATTTATATTTAAATTATTCTATGTATTAACCTTTATACTCATTACAATTTTTAATTTTTATATTTTATAAATTAGGATTGACGTATATCTATGTTCTTTGAATTTAAATTTATTTCATTAAATCTTTAGCTGGCAATACTTTCCAGCATATCAAAAAGTATTATTGTGAATTATTCTATTTGTACAGATAATATAGAAATATATACTTTTTTCAAATTAATAATTTTAATAATATTATTTATGTTTTTCTAATTTTACACTTCATGCATTTTTAATAAGATTTCAATCCAATTTTTGCATCTTATGTACAAGTTTTAATAAAATTTTAATATAATTTTTGTGTAAAGTTATTATAATTGTATATTAATTTACTTACATCAGTTAGCCTATAAAGAATGTTAATATAATACTGCGCATTTCATGTGATCTGTTTCACTTAACGCTCCAGCGCGTAGCGTAGGCTGATTTAAAATCACTTTATTATTTCGTTACACAATTACACCCTCACATACAGTAAACAATATTCAGTAATAAAGCTTTATTGCTATGCAATTAAATTTTACGCAACGAATACAATTATTTTTTTTTACATATATCGTTATATTGTAATCTAATTGTTGTTAAAATGCAGAATGACTAAATATCTAAAAGCATGTTGTAAAATGAAATACACATATGACTAGCAAATCATCATGATGAACTATTGATTCAACTGTGTTTAAATGCCAATTCCGCTGTCAACTTTTTTGATTTTAATTCATCCGCAAAATCCTTCCCTTGATTTGATATCCGATTACTACACACTTCTAGCAACTTTTCCAGCTGGTATATATCTGATGTGGATGTATAATAGCCATTTGTTGTGAGCGTATTATCATCCCAGTCACTCAATCTTTCAGTACAGTAACGTCTATTGTAGTATCCATGCTCAAAATCGATGAGGACATAATTAAATTCATTGAGAGATTCAGCAATATAAACAACGTTTGGTAACCGGATATCACGATGAACGAAGTTTCCTTTATATAATCTGACTAGCCCGGTGAGAATACTTTTCATCATTTCATCGTATATTATTTTCCCCTTTCAGTTCGGACACGCAAGGAATGCCTCGAGTTATCATTACAACCCTATATATTTCTTTATCCCTGTCAAAGAGAGGTCCCTTTTCAATCTGGACAAGCCCTGGGTGATCTTTAGCATGTTCGTACATTTTTTTAAAAAATCGCACCAACTTTCCACATTATCTGCATATGGGAGTTCCTCTTTTGAAAAATCTTTTCACACATTGTTATAATACGTAATAAAAGAATGTCCTAATTTCTGTCGCTTTCTAAGAGATATAAGAGTATTGGGGATGTTGTCACTTATAGTCAAAATGATGCGAGTAATGTTTACAACTGTGTGGAGAATAGTAATTCGATTCACAAGGTTCTAGCATTAAGTTCACAGGTAAGCGGGGATAGTATACTTGGTTTTTTCTTAGCATCTGTTGAACCATCAATCACATAGAATCGCACAGTTGATCCTGCAGCAGCATAGCCAATAATAAGCTGAATTTTACCGAAGCATATAGGATCGAGCACATTGAACTTCTCTTCTAATTCGCCCACGGCCATATGAAACTCTCCAGAATTTGCCTTCTCCTTTCCCTTAAATAGAAGTAATTGTTTTGTTCAGCATAGAAAATCAGACCGTTTTGAACCTATCGTCGTTGTTCCCGAATCGGCTTTATCTCGAAAGTTCGATGGGTAAAGCTCCACCAATATATTTATTAAAAGTTTCGAGTGGAATTCTAATCATAGCATCTATCAGATAGTGTAACATACCCTCAGAAAAATTTCATGTCAATTCTGATGTTCTTCACTATCGTACTTTAACGTTCTTCCTCTGTTGTACAGACATAATATGTTATTTCAGGGTGAATTAGTTCCTCATCGGAAGTTACGGACAATTTTCGTAGAAGCGGTTTATTAATAAGAATTTGAAGTTCTTCCACTTTGGTTGGGATTGTTTCGAATAAGCTCTTTGCAGATATTGCAGATATTGCCATTATTATCAACTAAATCTGCTTGGTCATAAGTCCGCTTAACTACTCATGAAGAATAAGCAGGGTTATAAACAGAATGAGCGTATATATCGGAACATTAGACTTTTGAAAAAATAAAGCTAGGTTATGCATTCACTCGCGTTGACCAAATATATTACAACTCACTTACCAGGTTGCTCTACGATAACGCAAATGTGTTTTTTGGCGGGTTTGACGATAAGAAGCAGGAAAAAAAGCACAAGTTTAAGTAAAGTATTCGGTATTCTTGGCAAATAGGATAACGAAGTCAAGCATACTTAAAAACATACCAGAAGATATCAACTTTCTCAAGAATTTAAACTTAACGCTATCATTTCCGTATCTAAGGGTTTCTTTTAAGATTGTTAATTATATATACCAATAAGTCAGCAAATTCTTCATCCGTGATTCCACGAACGTTAGTTGCAGATGCGCGTTTATGAAACAATCTGATTGAATCATGTGATATAAAGCTTTAAAGTCACATGATTCTGATCGGAAATAAAAAAAATTCGAATTTTATTGATTTTCCACATAGCAATCAGAAAATGATAGAGGTAGCTTGAGAAATAAAATAATATATGATGCTATCAAAGAGAGAGGGAGTACGCGGTTCCTAGGTCATTTAATGTGAGTCTCAGTATCAAGTTATTTCTTAGCTCTCTGAATATTTCCTTTATTTCTATCACTAATATTGCTATCCATAAGTTTCTCATTTTCTAATAATCTATCCCACCTATACATACAATATTTTCGCCTATCTCTCGTTTCTCTCCCACATAGACTATGTAAAAGATTAAATTCCGCAAGAGAACTTTTCTGTGGTGAATTAATTTCGAACCTATAGCACTGGAGACTAGAAATAAGTATATGACCATAATTTTTGATAAAAAATAATGATACACTAATAATCAAATTCATTTCACACTTACCATTATATTTCATTTTTGTAGCATTCCACTTCGCCAAATATTTGAAAAAATGTTGTTTAATAGTTTTTGTATCGAAAGTACGATATGGCTTATATTTCAATTGCCGGAAAATTTATCAGTTTGATTTACTGCGTCAAAGTTTAATTATCTAATACAGAATGGTTCAGGTCAAATAAAAAAAATGAAGCGCAGTAACTCTAAGTGATGAAGATTTTTCACACATATACATTTACTCCATTCCATCCCTTTATAATACATAAAATAAGTATTAAAGGTTCTACTGAAAGTAAATTGGTTTACCAAGTCTCTGAGTAAAAAAAAATCACCATAAAAATGCGATAAATGGCTATAATTTTAATTATAATAACCAATTTTTCAAAATTTCAGATTAATCTATTAGAAAAGATTGACGTTTTGCAGCTAAAATTCTAACTTCTGAATTATATATATATAAACTTACGTTATCAAAGTTAACATCATACTTAGATTTAAAAAAACTTTAATGAATGCTATTACTTGACTTTAGAAATTATGATACTTATGATCAGGACTGTATCAAAAAGTTATCTAACGCATCTATTTTCTTTTTTTTACGTGCTAGTGATGATGTGCCATTTTAGGTGGATGTCTTGAAAGCGGATGTTCATTTAAAGGTTACGCTTGCTAGGATAGTATTGAAGATTTCTTTATACTTCCTCAATTAAACCTTAAAATAGAAATACTTCTGAAAAATTTATAAAGTACATAAAAAAAGAACCATTTTAAAATTTTTAAAAATTAGTTTTTTTATTTATTTAATGTGATCATACAATACGGCTATTCAATATTAATATGACTACTCCAGATATATACACGTGATTATAATCTTTCCAATCAAATACATCCGGAGTTCT